>JAFVLL020036530.1:0-60280 GCA_021397915.2 Tor tambroides | reverse complement strand
CATATTTTTCTCGTGGCCACGAGTTTAATGCGTAAACAAACCTACGTGACCATAGCAACCCGGGATTATCAGATATGGATAAAACATTTTTATTATCCCTGATAATCCCAGGTTGCTATGATCACGTAGGTTTGTTTACACATTAAATTCTTGGCCACGAGAAAAATATGTCGTTCCCTCAACATAACATCTCAAGGCCACAACATAAGGATGTCGTTACCTCGACAAAACGATCTCATCAATTAATATCTCGTGGCCACGACATATTATCACGTTCCCATGACTTAATATGTCGTGGCCACGACAAAACTAAGTGAACCGAAGACGGCCCCTCCCGGGCACCGTACAAATCTATTAAAAATCTTATCTTTGGGGATTTACGACAAGCTGGAGCATGTTAACTTTAAGATGTTATTTACAATGTTTTTTTTTAAATAAGATTTTAATTTCTTTTAATTTTCTTATGTTTTTGTCTTATGATTTTTTTTTTTTTTTTTACCAAAGAAAAAATAAACAGGATCTCAGTTTGGTGGTTTCTCAAGCAGGGGGACAGGGCCCACTAGAGGGCCTCATCAAATTTAACTAAACCCCTTTAAGTCTTAAAATGACTTACATTTAGTTATATTAACTATTTTAATTAAAATGCTTAAAATACTAAAATGTGCAACTGCCATCATATTTGGAGTTCATTTATTTTTTATCACAACAGAAGTCCCAGAGGTTCATATCAGCTAAGACAGGAGTGTCTTCAAATATTGCCTTGGGACTTTGAGTAAAAAGAGCAACTGGTTTATGTTGATGCAGGACCCCTGCTAAAACTAAATCAGACCGTTCTTTAGCTATTTACCAGGTAACTGTTTTCCATCTGAAAGCCCTATGCACAGAGAGGGATTGAATCATCGGAGACGTGCTATGAAATACAGCCACCACTAGCAATCATCTTTACTATGCCTTTATGGCCGGTTTATGAGACAAGCAGTCATGATGGATTCCTCCAGCCTTAACCCGGCTGTCATCTTTGCGAATAATATGAGTTTAATGGGTTTAATATCAGGTCAAGTTCCTTTGGAGATTTAAGACGTGTACCAACCCCTCCCCCAAACCCAAATCAAACTGTTACACATAAACCAGTTTGAAAAACCCACCTCTCCCAGCGTGCAAAGCTCCATGATGATCCACACTGGGTTTTCTGTAATGACGCCAATCAGCTTTACAATATGCGGATGGTCGAACTGTCGCATGGTCACTGTGGGAACATAGAGAGGCTAAATTAATCCAACATCATCCGTTATGACATTTTAGCAGCATACATAACTGCATTTGTTATGAAAAATATACACTACTCTTCAAAAGTTTAGGGTTAGTGAAATTTTTAATCAGCAATGTGTTAAATTGATCAAAAGTGACAGCAGAGACAAATTATTTCTATTTCAAATAAATGCTGTTCTTTTGAATTTTCTATTAATCAAAGAATTTGGGAGACAAATTTAACCTTTTTCAAAACTGATTTTCAAAATTGTGGGATGTGCCTCATGTGTACCTAAATCAGCCAAAATAACTGAATTATACAGTTCAATCAAATTATCTGTGAAGCATCTAAAAGCTGTGGTAAAAACATTATGTTGTGTTAATTAGTGCCTCACTTTTTCTCCACTATCACTATATACCAGCACCTGTTTGGGTGTACAAAAGCCAACAGCTGTGCTCTTACAAACTCCACATCCTGAAAATGTTTCGGCACCAACTAACCAAAACACATTCCTCTCAATTACAGTGATGGAATGCTGATGGACGCAGCCTTGGGAATGACACAGATAATGCAGAGCTGTTACCGGCTGCTGGGTATCAGTGATTTGACACTCACAGGCCTCCTGGAGAAACTTCTCTCGAACACTGTCCGAGGTGCAATTCTTACACGTCTTTATCGCCACAGAAAGAGCTGGGTTCTCCTGACAGCACAAAAGAAAGAAAAAGTATTTCAGTAAAGCTTTCAGATTAATACAACATTAGTTTTTTCTTGCAAAGTAAAAGTCATCATCACATTGAGTAATTCACACTTTAATATAGACTAAAGAAAGATATTTTTGTTTGAAGAAATTAATACTTTTATTCAATAAGGATGCATTAAATCATAAGTGACAGGAAAAATGTTACATTGTTACAAAAACAAATCAATTTGAAATTGGCTGAAATTTTAAAATTTGCTGTTCTTTTAAATACTGAAGTGTAATGGCTTCCATTACAGAAATAAATTACATTTGAAAATATATTAATATAGAAAATATTAATAATTTTTCACAATAATAATGTTTTACTGTATTTCTGATCAAATAAATGCTGCCTTGGTGAGCATAACAGAGCAGTAGTATAAATAAGTAAATTATATACAAGTTAAATAATTTAATAATATGTAATAAAAGTCATTTATACCGGACATATGTAAATCCCTTGATGGACGTCTCCAAACTGGCCCTCTCCTATACAGCGTCCCAGTTCAATTCTGTCTCTTTGGATCTCATAGTCCCTGGCTGAAAGACAAATTGGACCCAGTCAACACTTAAAAATACCACTTCATATATGATTATCAAAGGCCACTTTCCACCATGTACTCAGAAAAAGAAAAGACACCATGCAATTCTTCAGTCCATCTGAATCAGTTCAGATACAGTATGTTTTTTCAATATGGAATCCATTCCATACATGCCATACCAACCCAATAATCAATCAAAAATGCATACAAGACTCAGTAAAGAAAATTGACTAATGGTTCTTCATTAAAGGGACAGTTCACCAAAAAAAGAAAATTCTTTCATCATTTAGTCACACTCAGGTTGTGAGGAAACCAAACAGTTTCTGGTCCCCATTGATGTCCATAGTATTTTCTTCCATACTATGGAAGTCAATGGGGACCAGCAACTGTTGGTATCTTCTTTTATATTCAACAGAAGGAGGAAATGTACACAGGTTTGGAACAACTTGAGTTTGAGTAAATAATGACAGAATTGTGATTTTTGGGTGAACTATCCCTTTAAGAAGAACAATTCAATAATCACTTAACAAGCCCTTTGAACATCCATACGTAAAAGTGTCAAAGCCAGTTCAGAGCACCTTCAGTGGAACTCGAAGGTGTCAGTTAAAATTCTGCATATGTGTATAAATCCAAAAAACAATTATTTCTGTTTACAACATTAGTAAAGAAAGAAATATATTAAGATTCAACCACAAGAAACACAAACAGGCAAAGCAAAAGCAACACACAGGCCCCACCGTCACACATGAAGTCTCAAGCATATGGAGGAAAGGGAATGAAAACAGCAGGAGAAACAGCTTTACCTTCATCTAGTCCATAATATTCTGTTGTGCCGATAACGAGAGAAAACAAAGTAGCAAATACAACACTGAATAACATTAAGGTCACCATTAACTGATAATTATTCCCTTTTATAAAAAGACATTTTAATTAAAGCAATGTTTACAAAAACCAAACAGTAAGTCTTGTTATTAAAGCCCAGTGCTTTTAACACTTATGTGTTAATTTCACAGTTGTGGGCAACTTATTTAATAATAAACTGCATAATTTCTATAAAAAACAATACCGCCTGTGGAGCAAATAGGCTTATGTGTAGCAGTAAAATCTGTATTATGGGATAAAAGCCTTTGTTAATTTGCTTAAAAAAATTAATGTATTTAAAAAGTTTAAGGGCAAATGAAATGCAAATTATTTAAAATACAAATCAAACTTTTAATAATAAAACTTAATTTATTTCAATAACATGAAATGCCACAAGAAGAATGTTATATTAATATATGAACAATATCTTATCTCAGGTAGACAAAAAATTAAAAAATGTAATATATATATATATATATATATATATATATATATATATATATATATATATATAAAATTTTTGAGAATACATTTTTGATAATAGGAAGTAGGTTAGGAAAATGTGTAGAGAGATATATTTGCTTTAGAGGATGCTTTTAAAACAGCTGAACTAACTTATAAACACAAGGGTGTCACGTATCTTCCAGATTTATAGACTTCAAGTCATTTAAGACATACTGAAATATTGAAATATTCACAGTATATAATAAAATGCACTTTTTTATATATAATAAATATATATAAAAAATATATAATTTTATAAATAATAAAATGCACAATTTAAACTGTAACTTAACCCTAAAATTGCTTTGCTATAAAAATGTTATTCAAGTAAAAGATGATTTTGGATTACAAACGTACAAGAATATTAATAAAAAATTTTTTGAATAATTTGATTAAATAAGGTAAGTGTTCTCCAAAACATGGCACAACAATAGTGCACGTGCATATAGGTTCAAGTCTTGACTGCGGACAAGACTTTCTTTTTAATAATCTACCACATAATTTACCCAAAATAACAACATGACGACGCTAAATGTGTGTTCCATTTATAAAATGGACATTTAAGATCATATCCATTTCAGTGCTTGCTCACCACTGCACTGTGCCTTTCTCATGTGTCCTTTAACCACATGGCACAGCGTCCCTGTGCCCAGTGCCGGTCAATACATGGAATTAGTTCTATTATTAAAATACAGCTTCCTCTATTCAAGCCCACACTGAGCAAATGATGTTTGAGACACAAGCGCACAGAAAGGAATAGACAAAACTGAACACCACTCTACTCTAGAGTTCAGTTTCAGATCTAAACGAACAGCTAAGCAGAAAGCGACACCGACTCAAGCAGCTATAAACGTCTCAAGAGTATTTGCGCCTGTGATGCCAAACAGTGTGTTCAAAAGTCAGGTAGATAATAGGAAGTAGGTTAGGAAAATGTGTAGAGAGATATATTTGCTTTAGAGGATGCTTTTAAAACAGCTGAACTAACAAGGGTGTCACGTATCTTCCAGATTTATAGACTTCAAGTCATTTACGACATACTGAAATATTGAAATATTCACAGTACACAATTTTAGATTTTCTCAACAAGTTAATATTCATGGAAAACACACACTAAAGGACATAATTTGTGCTGGTACAATCAGTTTTATAGTGATTTTAACCCAGAGCAGCATAATCCTGGTCTGAGATCAGTATGAACCTGTGGTACTCACTGGAAGGCATGGTGTAGGTGTCCTCTTCGTCAATGATCTCAGCGTAGTCGTCTGTTTCTGAAAAGGGAAAATAGTATTTTAAGTCCAAACATCCCAGGGCCAGCTAAAAACAGCCCTTCCAAAACCAGAAACATGTCTTCTCATCTCTGGCACAACTCACACACTCCTTGGCAATTATACATGTCGTCTCTTCCCCATTAACGCCGCAGTGCTAAGTTTAAAAGTGTTTCGGTGTCTATGTATTCTGCAGGAGCTTGAGCTGGCTTCGATCACATCCACACAGCTGTGATATCTGAGTGGGTTTAAAGAGCGAGTACATCTGGCTGAGAGGGGGAACTTTCTTTCCAAAGCATTTGGTGTCATTGGGAAAAACAGATGAAGTCATGGGTAATTTGACAGCTATTGTGTCTGTCCTGTCTGGTTTTAAGGAAAAAGTTGTGTTAAATGTTCTCTATGCAGCAATGTGGTAAAAGTCAACCGATTTTGACAGCTCATATTGACTGTCAGTGAAGTCCCACGAGTGGAGTGCTGTGAGCAAACACTTTCCCCTTACTGTGAGAGAAAGGGATGTGTGTTTTCAGTAGATAAAGTCTCCAACGTGGCAACGCTGACTAGTTTTAGCAGATCAAAACATCAAATTCCATTGTAAGCTACTGCTGCGAGAGATCACAGATACACACCTAGGTATTTTGTTTTTCTTGAGTTCACAGGACTGAAACATAGGAACCGAATGCACTCAAACTGTGCTATCAAAAAGAAAAACACTGAAGCAAGCAACTGTTCATTTTTCTTCTGAGGTTTCAGAAAATAGTTCTTCTAGAGGGAGAAACTGCAGCTCACTTTGATTTATTCTTAATATTCTTCTTGCACTCATTTCCCGAAAAATAAATCTTGTGTTGAGTTAGTATTCAACTGCATGAAGTTCGGTTAAAGCAAAAAATACATCTTATTAAAGGGCAAACTAAAGGACTACCATAAAATTTGGAGTCTGTTTATACAGTTTCTGGAAAATAACCAAATATTGGAATAATATGTGGATATGTCTGTCCTAGACTTTGTATAAAAACTTCTTTATCTGTGTAATTGAATTTTTGGATGCTTCGGGGGATGGGGCTCAGGGGATAGGAGAGTTAAAATAGATATAAAATGTATTTTCTCTGGATATTTTCATGTTATCCTCCATGTTCTTTTTTCAACAAAAAATAATGTTTAAAAAGTACATATATTAATTAATAATATATAACTATACAATTCAACTATTCAATATACATGTTGCTTTAAAATGGTAAAAATAACATGTATTTTAACCAGAAGATCATATGTAGTAATATGTACGCATAAAAATAGTTTAAATGTATTAAAATATTCAAAATATCATATATCATATATTGTGAATATTAAATGTCGCCCCGTTCAACTCTGCAATAAGACATATTAAAATTGGACTTTACCATCCCCACCAATATCATCTGTGGATCCAATCAGCATGCAAAAGATTTAAAAGAGAGACAGAAAGAAAGAGAAAGCATTAGATTAATGTCTTCATCAAAAGACATTACTGAGGAGAGGCAACAGAACGAAAGAGTATTTCATGGCTGTTACACAAAGCAATAAAACAAAGCCCCAAACCATTATTATCAACAGATAGATTTTAAAAAATTGCATTCTTATTCTGTAGGTTATACTAAAAACACATGCACTATCAAGGTGGGGACTTTCCAGTGACTTGCACTGTTACTATATTGAGCTAATGCTTTTTTTTATACTCTACACCTCAAAAAACCTTTTTGCATTTTAATTAAGACTTTTTTTAGTACTTTCATTAAGCCATTTTCCTTGTGGGGACCGCTGACCCTTTTAATTTAGGTGACTTCAGGTTTAACCATCCTTGTGGGGACATTCAGTCCCTATAATGCAAGCAAAACATGCCCCAGTAAACTGCAGCAGGGTTTGAGAGTATTTTAGAATTACAAGGTTAACCAGCATTTTAGAAACAAGACAAGAGATGTTCATTTTGACTAGAACTGCTCTGAATTAAGAATTGAAAACATCAGAGGGTTACACAACATGGTTGGAATTAGTTATGGATTAAGTTCATTATCAATGAAAATGTGAGGTCACATCTCAGTCCTCTTGGATAAGTCTTACCTGAAATGGAGATGGCTTTGGCCCGGACTCCTTGCAACCGTTTTTCATGGTTTGCTGATCTGTGTGACAGAGGTTGAAGAAGATGAATCGTGTACATTTTCAATCAAACTTAATCACAGCGTGACCTTTTCCACACTGATCTGTGCTGAAGCCACTGAGCGAGTCTGTTCCATTAGTGTGTGCGGGGGGGGGGGGGGGGGGGGCACAAAAAAGATGGGCACTACCACAGCCACGTTAATGGGAGCTGGGCTGCGGGTCACATTAGTTGAAGGTACACTGAGAGATTCCACATGTCTGAGCCAAAGAGGCCAAAGGAGCAAGAACAGGGTGAAAAAGAGGAATTGGTGGTATAGTACTGTAGGGTCTGAGTTTTGCAACTTACTTTGGAGCCTTTGGGATAGATGGAAGAGCTCTCTCTCCTTCTGTTGACAAACATTGAGAAATAAAAATGTGATTAAAAAAACAAACAAACTGTAAAGCTGTGAAGTTTTATTAACATTATTAAGATTAAGCTGTTGTCAATTTTAATATAATTCTTCTGAGTGCTTCTGTGTTCTCACCTTTCTGTACACGGACAATAAACGATGAAGGAGTTCTATTAACAAGTCTACAGTAACCGTCGATGAGATCAGCCATGTTCTCTGCTGTGTTCAGTGTTGTAGTTGTTACCGTGAGAGGCTGGAAAATTAAGAACACACAAGGTCCCAAACTGCACCATATCCATATATAAAAAACACATTTAAGACAAAACGATACACTGAAAAAAGTGTGTGGAAGTTACCTCAGGTGCTCCAGCTACATCTAACTGCAGCGTTCCCTTCCTATCTCGCTCCTCGAACTGGATACTCTGCACTTGTGTGAAGTTAGCGAGGTGTGTTGGCTACAAAGAAACAGATACAGATATTAGATTCACTGTCCAACTGTCTATCAGTCCAGTCCCTCATCCATCGAAACGCATAGTACTTACGTTTGAGCCTTTGTCCGTCAAATAACTGATGCCCTCCTCGGGTCCGATGGCCAACTCCACTGATATCACCCAGCTCGACTATCACACACAACAGCAGACACATTCAACTCAAACACTTTATGAAACACACACAAACTGATAAATACAATGCAAATTGATGTCCTCATTTGAAAAGGCAAAACTATATTGTAATTCATCTTTCAGCCAAAAGAGGGCACTGAAGACCATTAAAGTAGTCTTTCATCATAAAGACAGAAATAATAAATCAGGAGAGTTATTACATGTAAATGACTTGTGGCTTTATTTTAATGAATTGAATTAATTAACATCTAAACTCGATTCACCCCGAGAGCGCATTTGAAACACTCCTTATCAAATCTGTATATAGGTGAAAGGATCTCGAAGAACTTGATGATACACTGCTCGTCGTTCAGATTGGCGAACTGTTTAAAAGTCTGCTGGATCAGTTTCCGCAGGGATTTAGCCTGTAAAGACAAAATACAACGACTTGTAATTAAATTATGATGTTAGTTATAAACCCTTAAAGGTGAAGTGTGTGTGAATTTTTTGAGATAAAATACTTTCTTCTAGCCGAGATTAGTGACAACTACATGTCATTCATAAGATGACTTTAGAAAGATTGCAACACTGTGAAGTGCTGCTTTGTTTCCTCAGTACTGCTCAATTAATGGCACACGTCTGAAGAGGGATTACGTGTTTGGTCTTGCCTGGTGAAAAATTACACACTTCACCTTTAGGTGTAGACAACAAGAACCTTAATGCAACAAACAGGGACATTTGAACCTTTTTAAAAGAAAAAAAGCATTTATAAATTAATTCTGTAAATCAATATTTTTCAGAGAGAAGGAATTGAGGCCCGTGAATCATTTTGATGGCACAAGAATAAGACCGTAGCAAAGAAAAATCACTAAATGTTTGAATAAAACTGTCTTTGCAGAATAATGATGTGATTTTCTCTCAATATAAAGTGACAAACAGGTTCCTAATAGCTTTCAAGCCAATCTTTAACTATGTAAACAAGCCCTGTCAAATTATGCAAACATTATCAAAAAGTATTCATTATTCAGAGTTGATAATTAGCCAATTAGAATCAGGGTCCCCTCCTTGAGAGATGTAGTATATTTGTAAATCTAAAGATTCTCAAATTAAAAACCCCAAAACTGGTTGGTAATTCTCTCTTCCCTCTTGACATGGGCTTGGGTTTCCATGGCAACCAATGAAAAGGAGGTGATTTTGGGCTGCTTTGGGGGTAGAATGTAAAATATAGAGAGGAAGAGCAGAAGAGAATGAAAGCCACAAAATATGCAGGAAATCTCCTTTAATAAAGAACAGGAAAATCCCTCGGGAACGCAAATACACAAACGCCATCTAAATTCCCATATGCGCACAGAATTAGAATTTACTCCAACAATAAATGATGCAACGAGCAGAAAAAAATGAGCAGTTTATCACTGCACAATTGGAAAGGTGAACTCTTAATATAAAAATAAATATTTACATACATTTTATTAAATAAAAATGTCTATTTAATTTAATTTAAAGCCATTCATGGGTAATTTTCTTTTAAAAGTGTAAAAATCATGGCAATTTCTATGGAAATATTCACAATAAATTCTACACCAAATTTGACAGAGAATAATGCTTTACAAATAGCTAAAACAACAGCAGACATCACAGCATACTGAAAGACTGAAAGGGACTAGGTAGGTCAGGTGGAAAAGGAAACTGGCTCTCTGGCAAACTGCATTTCATTAGAACGGTTCCCTTCAGTGGCTTCTTCAGAAAGAGAAGGAAAACAGAACTGGGCCAAAACATCTCAGGGGTGTGAGACCACAGAGGAAGCCAGGCAGGTAATAACATTGATTTTGCCTGAACAATAGCATTTTCTCACATCCAATAAATCAAGACAACCATCGCTTTGAGGAAGTCATCGCAGGAGCATCAGAAATGTCTTATTACCTTCACTGAGTCTAATAAACTCTTTGGAAAGAATCTCCGCAGACCAACGTCCTTCCTGCAGGGAGAAAAAACAGCAAGAAATTGACTTCAGTCTTTAAAAGAAAGCAAAACATAGGATTTGGGAGTAAAAGCACAAGAAACGAGACAGCAACTTGTTTGTTGCTGAGCCATTATTACAGATTATTGTCTCTTCCCGTGTAAAGCAACACTACAGTAATGGAGACCCTGCACCACTGCAGGAGATACGCAAAGATCAATTATACTCTACTAAAAATAGATCAGACAGGTTTCAGAGGGCCATGCAACACGGACTAGTTATTCTGACCCATATACACACAATTTGAAAGAAAAAGAGACAGCGAGAAATCCTCTAATGGTTCAAAGAACTACAGTACTCCTTTCAGTCTAGTATGAGCTTGGTTTGAAGTACACTAACAGCATTACATCACAAGTGAACACTGCAGTAATCAGAGAATAAAGACCCATTAGAATTTAATTTCTAACATAATGTCCAGACACAATGCAAAAATGTTAATCCTGAGAGAACATATTTTTTGTGTTAAGCCAGGTTTCCCAATGGAAGTCCATGTTTGGCACTTGCAACTTTTTTTCACAACTGTGACTGTTTCTATTGTTCTTGTATTTCTCACAGTTGCAACCTCCCGATATCTCCCGACTGCTCTTAATTTTGACTTTACATTTCACAAATTTCAACTTTCTACCAAAACAATGTAGTTTATTTTTAACTTTCTTACAACTATTTTTTATTCTAAGGTGAAAAACACCAAAACTAATTGCACTACAATCCCTTAAGTTAAATAAAAAAGGATGCTGTCTGAAGAAATATTAAGATTCATGTAAATATGGACACAATTTGAGAACTGGACACCAATGATCCAAACATAGCATTACTTACTCTAATAATTCATAATTTGATTTTTTATCCAGGGCGTTTCCACGCATGTCCCTGAAAAACCGCCTGTAAAGGAGAAGAGGAAAGTGACTTGTCTGAATTCAGTCTTTATTTGTTAAAAGTCATGGGAAAACACTTACATTTAATCATTTCTACAACTGTTGAAAGGTTTGGGGTGGGTAAAATTTTCTAATCTTTTTGAAAGAAATCTCTCACCAATACTGTATTTATTTGATCAAAAATGCTGAAACATTGTGAAAACTTGTTATAATTTAAAATTATTTTATTCGCTGAATTTTCAGCTTTCTGTGTCTAGTCTTTAGTGTCACTTGATCCTTCAGAAATCATTCTATTATGCTGATTCGATGCTCAAGAAACATTTCTTTTTTTATTATCAATGTTTAAAACAGTGCTACTTAATATTTTTGTAGAAACAGCAATATGTTTTTTCAAGATTCTTTGATGAATTACTGACCCCAAACCTTTGACCAGTGTATACTGTGTATCACACATACCTGATTTCAAGGCAGCCTAGTTTAAGTGCTATGTCTTGATCAATTTGATCGGCAATCTCCATCATATAATCGCTTTTCACCTGAGCACAGAGAGAGAGAGAGAGAGAGAGAGAGATATTAGTGTCGTCAATCGATTAAAAAAAATTAATCGCACATTTTTCTAAAATTAATCGCGATTAATTCCACCTAACATTAAAATTTTTTAAATATACTTTTATATTGCAATAATTTCGCATTCAATCTTCAAATGTACAATGTACTAAAATATTAAAATATTTTTTATACTTCTTTAATGGCATCTTTTTTATGATTGAAGGCCAGCATCACTGATATCAGTACTACTGATGTCTCTATAAAAGTTTTTTTCCCCTGAATATTTAATCATTGACTGTAGCCAGTCAGCATTACAGTATAATTTAGATCTATAAATTTATTATAATTTTATTATAAATTTTATTATAATTTATTAAACTTAACTAATAAATATAAGTGAACTTAAAACAATCATCACATTATAATAAAATGTTATAATAAAATTACATATTTAGCTACTTGTGCCCTTCAGCAGAAATATACAGAAAATGAATACTTACCAAACACTAAATTCTAAATTAAATATAGATGAACCCCTTAAAGCTATAAAAGTTGTTTCCTCTTGTTTTCTTTGGTTCTTGGATTAATAACCATCACATCAGCTGGTTATTAGCTTATTTGCCTGCTATAGCTTTAAAAGCTGCTGCTGCTGAATGTGACGCAGATCTGACATGCGCTTTATTTTCTCACAACTCTCTTTACCTTTTCTGACTCACTTCAGGTCTTAAAGTCTCTACTAATGAGCTGACGAGTTGAATCGGGTGTTTTAGATGAGGGAGACAGTGCTGGGGTGCCTCAGGACAGTTTTTAAAACCATTTCAGAGACATGTTCTTAAATGTGACGCATATATAACATATTGCATGCATGCACGCAGTTTTAAGGCAGCTTTAATCGCCTTTTTGGTAACTTCATGCCTTAACTGACAGCATAACTAGGACATTGCATGCACGTAGTTTCTTTCGCTGTTTGATATGAAACGATACAGGCTACAGCGCCCGCCGGCACCTTTGTGCGTGTATTTGAAGAGCGCGCGCTACGAGCACAGTATCTTTTTCGCGCTCGTTTGACTCGCGCCTGGCGCGGAGGCAAAGCTAGAGCGCGTCTGAAACGTCTCCCGTTTGATGTGGTCATAAAGACGTTCTGCATCTAAATAAACGCAATCCTTTTCAAGAAAAAAAGAGACAGAGGCAGCAGTTGCGAATGGGGTGGCCAACCCTAGCCCTGCCCCTGCGTTAATTGCGTTAAATATTTTTAACGCGTTAATCAGAAAAAATTAATCGCATGCGTTAACGCGCTAACTTTGACACCACGAAGGCACAACAATACTGACTATACAGAGTGGATAATGTCAGAATTTATAATTTCACTCCTCTGGAACAGACCAACACTGTATGTCAAATAAATAAAAAATTTATAATATGTGTTTCAATTTGCAATAAACACAATAATACAGAGCTAATTTACTAGTCATGAAAAAAAATAATAATGAAGTTTGACGTAGTCCATTGTACTTTCCTCACAATTCATTTAAATCAAATTTTCTTGTTATTCATATTCATTACAGTTGTCTTTTGTATGGATCGCCACAAAAGGACCGGGTGGAATTTTGGTTTCCTTAACTTTCATGTGATGACGACATAGAACAGAGACATGAACTTATTAGAGGGCCAGTCACTTGTCGGTTAAGTGTTTTACAATGATGATTGTGAGCTTATGGTTTGATCTTTGTAACCTGGCAGGGATCAAACCAGTTACGGACCCTGAGCCTTGAACACTGAACCACCTTTCAGTTTCTTTTGTTAATGCACTGTGTGGGTGAATCTCACGAAAATGGGTCATATTTTACCCCAAAATGATAATAATAACACAAAAATAAATTAAATACTCAATATAAAATTAAAAATATACACAATATTGCATGAAGAAAGAGAAACCTATAGTAGGACTATTATTTTATTTCATTTTTTTTTTGCATTGTGACATTATTATGATATGAGATCTTATGAGATTTTATGAGATCTTATTGCCATTAAGATCTGCAAAAATTAAACCAATACAACAAAGACCACCATAACTTTACAATTTGCACTGAGAACTATAAAGTGAACATGCTTAACTGTCATGGAAATATCAAGCTGCAAAACATTGTATTCGTGCTACTAGGTTTCATTGTCCAAATATAACAACAAGGTACAGTACAACTAAGTATAATTTATAGCTTCTTTTGATTTTGGGGTGAAATACGCCCCAGGCGTGTTCTTGACAGGTTTCGTGCGACTCACCCGTGCAGAGTGTAGGCAAAGGGGAGGAAGTGTCTATACAGGGAGACATTAGCAAAAGGTTTGGCAGCAGTACACAGGCTGCCAGATTAAACTATCCATCACCTGATGATAAAAGTAGTTGAGAGTTGGCTGGTCCTCAGTAAACTGGTTTAAAAATCCTTTAGGCAAGTATCGAATCCGTAGCTCATATCTAGAGAGAGAAAAGAGAGGAAAAGAAATGATCTAATAAAAGACACACTCCCCATACTGTCAGCTCTACCTCCAAAATAAACCCTCAGGAATATCAATCACAGGTGATCATCAATGACTGACAGCTGTCATACAGCCTGACCAATCACAACAGATGCTTTAGAAAATGAAGCCCTCGGGTTTAACACCTTCACTGTGTGTTTTGAATCTTTAACAACAATGATGGTTCAGATTATGGCACTTTTCCTCATCTTCCCTTTCATATGTGACTGATTAGAGATGCCGGTGAGACGAGATCTTCTAAAGTCTGCCAGACAACACAATTACGGCAGTATTAGTGGCTGCTCTCAGCAGCTGTCTGTCTGGGAGGTAAAAATCACACCCCGTTCTCTCACAGCTGGTTCACTGTCTGCTCTCAATTACGCTAAATTAGTTTTACACATCCCTCTACCTAAGCAGAATGCTGCGGCACCTGCCTCACACGTTCAAAACAATGTTCTCTAAATTGGCTAGGAATGATGTACCTCGAACTTGCTTCCATCTGCCTCAAACATAATGCACAAAACATGAAGACAAACTGAGTTTCAGATAGTTGCATTGTGGAGACATTTTTTTAACTTCAAACCATTGTTTCTGGCTAAAATAGGAGTCCTCTATCTGTAATATTGCTTTCTCTAGTGGAAAAGTAGTCTTGTCTGAATCAGGAGAGAAATATGCACAGTTCAAACACTGTTGACAAGCAAAAACAGTACAAAACAGTTCTAAACAAAATGTCTGTGGATTCTGATGTGAGAGGACAACAAAGGGTGGGCTTTTTCACTAGAAAAAGTGTTACTATGGATTATGGACTGGTATTTTTTTTTTTTTCAAGCAGCAATGATTTAAAATTAAAACGAATTAATGATGGACTTGTTTCTTACAAAGAAAGTAGTTTCTCGCTTCACAAAATGTTGTTTGATTGACTAGAATGGTCTTGTGGATTATTGTGTTGTTTTTATCAGCAGTTTGGACTCTCATTCTGACGGCACCCATTCACTACAGAGGATCCATTGGTGAGCAAGTGATGCAATGCTAAATTTCTCCAAATCTGTTCTGAAGTAAACTCATCTACATCTTGGATGACCTAAGGGTAAGAGTTCACTCTATAGCATTTGACTTGACAAAAATCTGAGTAGTGCAAAAATTTGCCTCAGCTTTAATATTCATACAATTGTAGAAATGCTGTCCCTCCATGATCAGGCCCATAAAAATATCATCAGTAAAACTGATGAACATGCATTGTTCTACTTATACTAGCACAATTTCCCACCAATACGTAGTAGAATTATTAAAATAGAACCAGTTTGGATTTCTGGTTTAAATCAGTTTATCCCACTGTACTTTAGGCTGTGCTGAATAATAACATTATTCCATGTGGGAAACATGATCACAGACAATAAAAAACAAGAGGTAGCCTGCAGTTAAGTCCTATGCGTTTCTTTTCCATTTCTTCAGAAACTGAAGAGGAGGAATTTAACCTACTGATTTGCATTTGCAGAGGGTAAAATGTCTTGCTTTAAAGCAAATGCTGCTTGTATTATGAGGGTTCTGTTTTTCATTATGAAGACATGCTGGAGGGCAAACAGACTCAAGCTCATCCTCTGAACCGCGGACTTCCCCGTAAACGCATAAAAAGCCCATTCATTCATAATGAACGGTTGAAGAAAGAAGATGGTGAAACAAGCCCCCAGCTGTGTGAATGGAATATAAACAACAGAGCAATTAAGCACAGACTGCTTTATTTGGCTTCATTAAGATAAAACTCACTCCGACAAGACACATTCATACTGAAGCTCCACCCACTGGGTCAACCTCCACTGTATGAATTATACATAAGCCATTATATCACCCTTTCATCCTCTAAAGATGAACAGCACATTCACTCCCATAATGCTTTACAACAGAACGATGTGCAGAGTCACCCTCATAAAACAGGCATGACCCAGATATAACATGGCACGTATTGGATGTAAAGACTTTGGAACAGGACTCCTGTTTTATGGAATTAAACAAAGAAACGTTTGCATAATTTAACACTTTTCTGAATGGTCTTCGGCTTGAACCACCATAATTTCTTTCAATAGACCACCAGTGATAATAGGGTCCACCAGACAAAGAAAATTATATAACAAATAATAATGTACCACAGCCCCACAGTGGTCTCAGATGTCAAAGATGTGCTATTTCAGAGATGTGAGAGGTGTTTTGATTGCATTGCAGGAGGGGGAATGATGACAGAAATAAGTGGTGGCAAACTTTACTAAGCTCCTGTATGGTCACACAGACATGTCAGAATCTAAAGCATAGTTGCTTTTCTCTACAGAAAGGTCTTTTATTTTTAAATGCATATAAAAAATATATGATGAGAACACAAAGTAAACTAGACATTTAAACTACACATTTTTCAAAGGCCAGTGTTGATACTGATATATAAAATATAAGGTGGCCAATATAATGTTGACATACAGCATTTACAATTCCAAGACTCCTGAAATTAGACAAAAAAAAAAAAAAAGTACACAACTTTTACTACTATTTTACTATTACTTTTTATGAAATCATATTGAATTAATTATTTTCAAATACACTACCTTGCAAAAGTTTGGGGTCAGATCTTTTTTAAAGAAATTAATACATTTATTCAGCAAGGATGCATTAAATTTAGGGCTGTGCAACTAATTGAATGTGATTATCACGCGCATCTCGTCAGTAAAGCCGGTTCTGTGATTAGCAGTAAATCTCCATCACGTGCTTTCAGATGGAGCAGCATTTACTACACAGGGCCGTAGTTCAATGACAAGCTACGCAATATCGCGTTCATAATCACAGGCGATTCATTGCCGATATGCTCCATCTGAAAGCACGTGATGGAGATTTACTACTAATCACAGAACTGGTTTTACTGACGAGATAAGCATGATAATCGCATTCGATTATTTGCACAGCCCTAATTAAATTCATCAAAAGTGACAGTGAGGAGATTTGTAATGTTACAAAAGATTTCTATTTCTAAACTTTCTATTCATCAAAGAATGCACCACAGTAATGCATCAAGGAAAAATGTATCACAGTTTCCACAATAATATTAAGCAGCACAACTGTTTTCAACATTGATAATAATAAGCAATGTTTCTTGAGCACCAAATCAGCATATCAGATTGATTTCTAAAGGATCATGCAACACTGAAAACTGAAGTAATGGATGCTGAAAATTCAGCTTTGGACAGCATTAAATTACATTTTAAACATACTAAAATATTATTTGAAATTATTACAATATTTCACAATAGTACTGTTTTTACTGCAATGATAAAATAAATGCAGCCTTGTTGAGCATAAGTGATTTCCTTCAAAAAGTTTTAAAAATCTTACTAACCCCAAAGTTTTGAACGAACGTATAGGTTTTCTGAACAATCTCCTTGTTTGCTATTGGCTGAAAAACAGAAACCAACCTTGTGCTGTTTATTTATTAATTGATAAATAAACAGTTAATAAATAAATTAACTATTAACCATAACAATGATTTTATGCTTATGATATGAGCATTAAAACAGTGACTCACCTCCAGTCATCCTGGGGATGGCTGTGCTCGTACCTCTCCCTCACATGAGACACTCCCATGTCGGGGTGCAGCCAATGAACTTCACCTGTTCTCAGGTGGCTTAGGCGCAGACCAAAGCAGGACACACACCTCACCTTATGGATGTCCACGATCTTCTGTATAATGCCCTGAAAACACACACACACAGCATTTAGTGACAGCATAGTACTCTATAAATTCATAAAATATATAAAACAGGACATATCTCAGAGTAAATGTCAGAGAACATTGTGAAGAAAATAGGCTCAAAGCCAGAAGAGTTTCAGTTTAATCTTTCTTTGATTAATGTTTCATGTTATGGGTCAGTAAGTTCTGTGGTTCAAATCAATGTAAGACAGCGATGGTGAGAGAGGAGATGGATGAGGCCAAGAGAGAGCAGGATGTTCAAGAGTCTGCTGAGGCATAATATATGATGTCTAACAGGATGGAAAAACTGTTATTTAATTTATTATGCAAATTGCAAAATGCATGAGCCATCAAGCAAAAACTGATAAGCCACATTAGTGTGTGATGAATAACATGTCATGGCCGTTATCTTTTCTATCTCCTTACAGACATCATAGACTACTAATATAACATGTCTAAAAAATAAAAAACATTTTTAAAAAAAGAGAAAACCTGGCTTAATCATAGGGATTTATCAAACTAAAACCACCTGCATTAATTTCATCTTAGACGTCAATTCAATCTGCTTCATTTATTGAAGTACTGAGTTAATGTGACATTTCTGTGGCAGTGCTCTGTTTAGTTTGGGCCAGGTTTGGATGAGGTTCAGACCTGATAAGACTGATAAGCATCAGATATAAACCTGCATAAAACAACGGAGAACTGGGACAATGGCAGCCATGTGAACGATGAAAGCGGGACAATGCGCTTTGAAGTCGTCCGGTTACTTGGCTTCAAAAACCAACCTCATTAAATAATTTAGAGTAGCATAGCGTGCCATTGTCTGAAGGGGTTTTACCATGAGTGTTCTAGGCTACTGCAAGCTGCATTCTGAATAATGCTGAAAAGCCTGGAGCTCAGAGGAAATATCCTCTTTAGTCCTGCACAGAAATGTTTGTGGCGTAACTGTCAGACTAATGTTGTACTAAAGTGGAGTCATAAAAATGGAATTTACAGTATAACATGGAATGTCACAGAATTTTGCCACATTTTGGATGGATAAATCAAAAGTAGGTCAGTACACTTAAATCAAAATGCGATATGGACTAGCGTCTGTGAATATTATGCCACAAAAATAGTATGTCAAAATGAATCCTACATGTTCTGTGTGTGTGTATGAATGGCGCAGACGTGCCGTTTTGTTTATTACACATTACGCTCGTGATGTTTCCAGCCAATATGAGTACATGAACACATAAATATAATGTCTATTACTGCTCTGAGAGTCACTTAATGAGCATTTTACAGTTTCTTTTGAGAAAACTATCGTCCTATCATCATATCACATACAAACAGGAACTTGAAGGTCTTCACAGCAACCCATCAAAATAAAAGTCTGGTTTAACTTGAAGAAACTGTGACAGAAATATATTACTTAATGTAATGATAGTATTACTAAAATTATTAAATTATTATTTTTAAGTAATATTTACCAGAAAAAATGTTTACCAGAATTTATTTAGCAGAAAAATTTAAATACATACTTTTGATTGTTATAGTTTAATGAAACCACTGAAATGGAACCCAGATAATAAATGGAAACCAGAATTTGGTGAAAATAGAACTGAATTTGAGAGAGAAATAAAACATATTTCATAGGGCCTTAATTTAGTTTTTGTTAAACTTTTAATAAATTGCTGTTAAATTGTATAAGTTTCATGATTTCAATAAATTAGACATGTTTTTTGATTAATAAAATTTTATTTAACCATTAAAAGAGAGTCTAGAAAAATTCAAACGGAAAACAAAATGGAATCCAGAAAAATTTAAATGGAAAAAAATAAAATGGAATTTGGGAAAAATAAAACTGATTTCATAGGGCCCTACACAAATACACAATTTAGAACTGAAGTCACTTAAAATAGTCCTATTAACAATAATGAAGCAATTTATAAAACTCCAGATATTAGCCAATAATTATGTTTTACCAAAAATGAATGCTCATATGATGATTTTGTCTGTTTGCTTTTAATAATGATGAATGAAAAAAAATCTATTTAGCAATATGACTGTGTAATAAATCTACTGTTAGTTTGTTATTAATTAAGGTTTTTGAAATAGAATAATAAAAAAAAAGCTCTCAAATAGAATTCTGCATGTATATTAAAACATTACAATAGAAAATATTGATACCTGCCATACAAACACAGCAAGTAAAAATAAAAAAAATAAAAAAACAAATCTGATATCAGCCTTGGTATTTGCCAAAAATACATAAGAACAATGACAATGCATTTCTCTTCTCTGCAATCGATATGATCCGATATGGTATTCTATATCCTGGAGAACATTAAGAGGGTGACCCAGCTGATCTGCAGACTCACCCTGACATCGGTTGAGTCCCCGTGTCGGATGTTGCTGGCCCAGGTGCAGGGTTCACTACTGCTCTCGAAGTAGTGGAAGACTCTGAGTACGCGCTCCAGAGCCCCTGCCGTCCGCTCCATTCCTGCACTGAAGCGAGGCTTGACCCCCTGGTTCAGGGCATGGGTCAGGTTGGGGTCCAGGTAAGCCGCCGCCATGGCTTTGGTGGGTGCTAACTGTCTGTCATATTCTGAGGAGAACATAAAATTGTCACTGCAGAGGCCTTAAAGAAATACAATCAAGAAATACAATCAACAATTACTAAGTCTGTAAAAAAATTTATATATATTTTGGATTATGGGAAAGCTATTGTAAAAAAGGATGAACTATCAGGTTTGCAATGCCTTCAGTATGTTTGGTCTTATAATAATACTAATCAGATCACTGCGTAATGGAATATTCTTGTTCAGAATAAAAAGAGAAACCCATTAATCCGAGCACAAACATTGATTTCCACTGCAGAGTGCACAGATAAATCAAAACACACTGACAAGACAATGAAAGCTCTCAGTCAAGTCAGTTTAGAGATGTCACCTGAACACAATGAATGGCAGCAAAGCACTGATAAAGAAGACTGTTCGATCAGTCAGAGCAAAATTTACAGCAGGATGTTGCAGATGCTAACAGGAGGTTGGACTCCTGGGAGGAAATAAAGGAAAAGGTCCAGACACCAACACTTCAGACAGACAGATGTCTCCTGCAAGCATGCCAGACGAGTGGCCTTGGGGACTAAGATAGTGTCAGATATTCTGGCAGAAGAGCTTAAAGTATAACAATCCATGATGGCAAACTACAGCATTCCAGAGCTGCAAGGTCAACACAACAATGGCTGACTGTTTCATGTCAGCTAAATCAGCCCGAAACATTCCCACGATGTGTCTACAGCTCTGGTTAGATGATGAACAGCTAAGCATAAAGGTGACAATAAGCCTACATGGTCATTATAATAAAATAAACCAAGAAAGAAGCAGACGAGTGGTCGGGTTGCACTGGACGTTGATCATTATTGACCAATCAGAATCAAGTACTCAACAGAGAAAATTGGAATAAACCGTAATGTAATAAATATTTGCCGTTACAATCACTCAAACAAATTTACATCTATAAATGATACCAAAAAGTACAAATGACAAACAAAATTAGGGTCACATACACAATAAACTCAGAAAACAGGAAATTAAATCTGCATGAAACAACCGGTAAGCACATAGGACAAATTTTATGGTACTTTTTAGTTAGTTTCAGTTTATTTTTAGCCCCTCTCCTACCTTTTCTGAAGAAGGGCCAGCAGGTACACGCCAGCGTGATTCTCAATAGTTCAGGGCTTAAACGGCCCTCTAAAAACACAAACAATGATCCTGCGAAGCAACTTAATTCCAAAGCACACATGCACCCTGGTGGGTCCAAAGGACGTCAACAAAACGTAAACTCCATGTTGTCACAGTCTTTTGGTTCACATTTCAGATATAAATGCCTTCTCACACATATTCAAACAGACAATACATTTTAGTAGCTTCCGCTGTGTGACATCATATCCTGCTTATCATAATGTGTCCAGACTGGCCTCATGCTTCATGTAACCAGAGATCCAGTTCCTGTCCGCTTGTCCTGAGGAGACTAGGAGAATACACAATGCGTCCTCATAAGACGGTCATGAGTCAAAGTCCTGGATTCAACGACCCTAAAATCACAACACTTGGGTTAAACCAGCTGATAGACCGCAAGCACTCGCACCGGACTACATACACACACACACACACACACACACGACTGAACTCGCCCACAAGTAAACAAACGTGGTTAAATGGGACCTTGGCCAGGAGGAGGAGTTCACACACACATATCTGATTGAAAACACTGGAGCTTAGCATTTACAATACAATCAAATTCTAGCATACAGCAACTGAAGGATGGATTTCTATTATAAATAAAAAAACAAAACTCAAAATTCTTAATACTAAAATTATCCACACAAAATACACATCGCATCAACAGCTTGCTTGGCATTTCAGTAGTCAGATCATAAGAGTAATATTTACAATATATACATTATAAGATAGCTAGGTTATGACTTTAAGCTCATTTTTATTTTACGCAGAGAGAAAACATGGCTTAAAATGCTGATCTACTGAAAATCGAGATGTAGACATTCAAACTAGTATCATATTTTAATTTAATTTTAAATTAAGTTTTTTAAATATTGGAGTGTTTAATATACTGTAAATGATTTATCTGTGCACACCATTCATTTTTTTAAAATTCATGTGCCCTGGTAATCTTTAATTAAAACAACTTCCCCTCCTTACAACGACATTTCTTCTCTACTCCGATGACATGTACACCGGCACAAGGGCGGGAAAACCTGTCACTCACATGAGATTGCAGCAATAGCAAGTGTAGCAAGTGACAATGATCCAACGATCCAATCAATTCCTGATAGACCCAATTACATCCCATCCTACATTTTCTTCTCATTTAAGAAGCCATTTCACTTGTACGTCACAATAGTGAGGACCAGACCATTGCAACTTCCGTTTCATGCTGACTTTAATTATTTTACTATATTGTCAATCCTAGTTTTTGTAAATTCAGTTTGAAAAGATACACAAGAGGAAATATCTTAGCCTACATGGGGCTTTTAATATTGTCTTGGACAATAGGGGGGCCTTTGTAAGCCAGCTGCACACTCAACTCAGACCTTTTGCTTGATCCTAAAACATCATGAATCCTGACACTAAATATGGCTTGCACAGTAACACCTGAGAGTATTATATTTAGCTGTGCTATTTCCATAGAGGAAATAGGTCTGGTGGCATTACAATGAATGAAAAAAAATAAATAAAAAAAATTACTGTGCATAAAATTGTTCACATGAATGTCCTTGACTGAACCAGAGACAAGAGAGAGAAGCTTTGTTTCTGTACTCACTGCATTCAGTAGGATTTTCCAAAATCTCAGTCATCCAGTAGTCTGAATGGTTATAATTTGTACCCCCCAAAATACTTTGTTTCCTTTTATTGAACTGATGTATAGTGGCTCAAAAGAACATTACAAATGATGAGACGGAACACAGGTACTCTGATCACAACATAACAAATTATGTTATAAGCCGAAACCAAAGCAAAGCAAAAAACAATATAAAACAAGAAAAAAGAGGGAAAAAAGCAAAGAAAAGCAAAACACACACAAAACAAAACCTGAAACAAAATAAAGCAAAACAAAAGCAAAAAAACAAACCAAACCAAACAAAAGCAAACATCCTTGCCAAAGCATAACTAAAACCAAAATAAAACAAAACAAGACAAAAAAGACAAATCAAAGCAAAGAAAAGCAAAACACAGACAAAACAAGAACACAAACACAAACATTCTAAAAACTATTGTTAAAAACCATCATTCAGATGAAAGTGAAGACACTGCTTAGACATATCAGTGTCATACTCATTTTATCTTGCAGTACACATGTGCTGCCTTCACCTTATCTTTCGCCTAGCAGTCAATGGTCTTTTCAAAGAGCTCACTCTCCACCAGGGAGACTGGACACCACACAAAAAGCTCCTGTATCTGAGCTCAAGAAACGTAAGCTGAGACATCTGATAGTGAGAGTGGTCTCTCTCAATGTCTCTTTCTCACTTAACGTCTCTTTCTTTGCCTCCTCCACAGTATAGGTTAAACGGAGAAGATGAGTGGAGGGGCTCTTTTCACGGGGTAATTCTGCACAGACACATTCAGTCAGAAGACACCAACAGCCCCAAGCAGGCATTCAGATTCTTTGCAGCAAATGTATAGGCTCAGAGAGAGTAAAAATTGGATGGTTCTGTGCCTCTGGAACAGTTTATTCTGATTCCACACTCAATTTCTCTACAGACAGGAGCTGAAAAGAATTAAAAAAGAAAAAGAGAGTCTGACATTTCTTTGGCCTATTAGATCTAAAACCTTGGACAAGACTTTAGCCTTGTCATTGCTCTCCGTGTCCTCATTTCTTTGTTCTTGGCTTATAGAGAATGTCAGTTTTCCAATCTTTTCATGCATATTACACCGTATGGCCACTGTATCTGTCATTTCCCCTCCAGACACACTGTTAATTCTCATCTTTTATTGGCTATAAAACCATTGAAAGGTTCACGGAAACAAAGCAGTCTGATTGTGGTGGAGACAAGCAAGCCATGCAGGAAATCTGATTTCATCTATTTGGCCTGGATGGTTAGAGAAGAAATAAAAGGATGCTCACATGGGGTAGGAATGAGTTTAAAACACACACTGTGTTTATGATAACACAGTAAATTTACAATTTTTATTCTAAAAAAAAAAAAAAACATTGTAAATTGCAATCACTGTGTGAAATAGGGTGAAACTGCCAAGGCAAAAATGTGAGAAAAGCATCGAAAATAGCAAGTCCAGCAATCTCAGACGATATAGGAAAGCTAATATCAGACTTTAGCATTTTTAAATTAGCAAAATTTATCTGATAAAATAAAATAAAAAAGTACTGTATCAGTACCATTCATCATCCCCTCAATGAAATTCACAGATATGTCTCACTGACAATAATTATCAGTATATTTTGTATTCAGTATGTGCCAAGCTTCCCACACACACACACACTCAGCTGAGCACCGATGGGAATTCACCCCTCAGTAATGAAGCTACACTCCACCTACTTGATTGCTCTTGCACTGATGTCAGCGGACAGATAATCAGGCTGACAGCCGCTCTCTGACTGTTCATTAAACTCAGCCTAATGAGCTGAAGCTCTTTTAGACAGAGCTGAATTCTCAGCCCTGTATTACAGAAGAGATCCTTTGGTGGGGATGTTTTTCATTGAAACCATCCATATTAAAAATAATGAATAATTGAATGAAACAAGCCAATTTGAATAACTTTGGCCAGAATTGCACACAGGACAACAGTATAAATCTCCAACTTTTGGAATGAAGAAGGATAAATATAAGTACACAGACCACCCATCCACAGGCAAATGCAAGTAAAACAGTCTTTGGTGAGTGAATAAAACATGACTCAAATCAGACTGACATATGTGATTCAAATAAGAATCAATCAAATTAAAGAAAAAAAATCTGCTGCGACTTGTATTCTTATTTTTTTTGTCCAGAACTCAGTGCATATGTAGGCAACATACAAAATCAGGAATAAAATCATAATGTAGACATGCAGCGTAACGGATTGGTACTGTACACTCCCATTCAAAAGTTTAGGGTAAGTCAAATAGTTTTGTTTTTTTAATTAATATATTTATTCAGCAAGGATGAATTAAATTGATCAAAACTGAAAAAAGATGTATAATGTTAGAAAAGATTTTATTTAAAATAAATGCTGTTCTTTTGAACTTTCTATTCATCAAAGAATGTACCATGGCTTCCACAAAAATATTACGCAGCACAACTGTTTACAACTTTAATAATAATAATCAAATATGTTTCTGGTGCACCAAATCAGCCTATTAGAATGATTTCTGAAGGACTGGCGAAATGTCTGCTGACAATTCAGTTTTGCCATCAAAGGAATAAATTACTTTTTAAAATACATGAATTTTTTAATTTTAAATGGTAATAATATTTCACAATATTACTGTTTTTACTGCATTTTTGATAATCTAAATGCAGCCCTCATGAGCATATAAGAAATATATATTTTATAATTATAAATAAATAAATATTTTAAAAATCTTACTGATCTTACTGAAATTTTAAATGGTAGTATAATCCGTATGGTATAATAATATTTTCTATATGGTGGTATGATACAGCACAGTAACTAAAATATAAATTAATAATCAGGTCAAATGGGACCTGACCATTACAATGCTTTGCCAAACATGAGAGATGTTTATAAAAGAGACTGACTGTCGTTGCATTGTAACGTCACAGCCCTAGTAATACAGATGATGTGCTAGCAGTCATCTTCCGAGATATTAAACTAACCCCCAATTCAAAACCACTATAAGAAAACTAGAGACGAAAACCACTGAGAAGTCATGTCAGAGCTCCTATTAGAGCACCTTTCATTTCTCCTAAACCGCCTTTAAATCAATACACCACATCCTGTAAGACAGATCGAGTGTGAAACAGTATCGTTGAGGTTTTCTGAAAGCGGGTTGTGAAGCTTCAGTGCTGTATCTGGGTGACATACTTGGAAGAGGGGGAGGGTAGGAGTAGACGCAGGCTCCTCGTGCCCAGCACAGAGGGAAGGGACTGCAGCCGCTGCTCTCCATCCGCTGGCCTCCGCTCTCGTCTCTCTCCCAGGCCCAGCGGCTCTCCGCCTCCCTGGCACAGTCATAGGGAGCAGGGGGTGACCCCGGCCCACCGCAACGCACTGTGACCAGGCCACCTGGGATGGCCCTCAGAGGCCTGGGACGAGGCGTGGTGTGAGGTTACAGGAAGGTGACTGGTCAGCTGACCGAAGCTCTAATCCAGGAGTCTGAAAACATGAAGGGCGTGTGCTTACGGGAATGAGGATGGCAGATAGATATGCGAAAACGCGAGGCGTGCCGGTCTCTTTCCCTCAGAAGTGCCTTTTGAAAACCACCAGCAAGAGCAGTGGAAAAAGATCCAGAAGTGACAGGGAAATCCCACAGCTGTCCGGAGTAATCCAAAGAATGGATGCAGCAGGCGAAGCTGGAACAAAAGCAGAAATGTCGACAAGAATAATCCTCACATGCTAAAACGCTTCCTTTTAGCTGCCTTTCTGAAGTTCATCCAGATTAAGAGACGCTGCGGTGACGGCGTGTGTAATTTTCACAATCCGGCAGAGTGTGTCAGGAGAGAAAGTGTGCGTACGAAGGAGGGATGAGAGAGAGAGAAAAAGAATCAGGCCAACTGAAATAAGAGGAGGGGCCTCTTTAAATATGCTAATAATTTCTGTGAATCCAACTGCTATTGGCTGACCAGTTCGTGTTTACAAAACACAGACCACCGAGCCAAAAGAAGCGGCCGATCAGGTTTTTCTGGGTGTGTGTTTGACCAGGATTATTCAGCTGGGCGGTTCCGGCTTCTGTTTTTATATTCTCAGGATTGTGTTTCATATTTAAATACAAAGCATTATCATTTCTAAAAAACCCTAATCACCTTATGAATGATGGTAGAAAGAGGATATCTGTGGACAGCTGTGGGCTGCTCGTGGAGAGGGACTGAAGGAATGTCCGTCAGTTACCTGACAAAGGCTCAAGGAAGGAAGTCGGTTTCCTGTTTTTGACAACAGCCCATCCTTGCAGAGATGCACATAAATAAACGACGAAACATTGCTGCAAATGAAGCTACAGTTTATTTAGCAAATGAGTGCAGCCTTTGCAATTTGCATAACTTGCATCATTCTTTATGCTGATGAATATGAAGAAATCCATGAATCTATAAGGTACTTTGGTAATGTACTGAAGAAATATTTCAGCATTTTTGTGTAATCCCAAACATGCCATTCCAGCTTAATAACTACAGTTAAGTGCTTGTTCTGTCTGGTTTACTACATTTATGGGAAACTAGATTAGAGAATTACTATAATTCAGTCTGCAATGACAGTGCAATCTGTCTATATTAAAGTTTTGCTAAAATAGGTTGAAATATAAAG
This sequence comes from Tor tambroides, assembly GCA_021397915.2. Taxonomy (NCBI): domain Eukaryota; kingdom Metazoa; phylum Chordata; class Actinopteri; order Cypriniformes; family Cyprinidae; genus Tor; species Tor tambroides. Next base: position 32,340 of record JAFVLL020036530.1, on the reverse strand, counting down.
CAGAAATAGAGTCAGACAAAGAGCAAGGGAGACTGTATAAATTAGAATTTGAAGAGAGTTGTGTACCTAAATAAAAATGTAGCTTATTTTATAACGGTTTAAAAAATGTTTACATAATATTTCTTTGAAATTCACTAAAAAAATAATAATAATAATCAGTAAATTTTGCATTAAAATACAATTAAAAAAATTCAGGAGCTTCTCTTTTTCGTCTTTCTTCAGTTTTGTTTCATTTCCATTACCTAATCATTGGTTTACACCTTTTAATTATATAATTCAATCAATGTCTGTCTTTCTTTTCTTTCTTATTCTTATTTCTTATAAGCACAGTGATACACAATACAAAGGTCAAGAAACTTTATACATTAAGAACTGTTCTCACAGTCCTCAATACCAGCAGATTTAAGCATTATTTTGTGCTTATAATCTGAGTCATAACTTACTTCTGAGTGCAAAGCATAATGGATAAAATGATTTGCTGTTATTTAACAGTTTCACCTTGCCATGTTTGCCAGAGATATTCATTACCATTCCAAGCACTCGTTCCCTATAGGGAGGGCAAACAGGTCACTTCCTGCTATACTCGCTGCATTCTCAAATATCAGCTAATAGGCCCCATTTTGTGCTTAATAATGGTCTCCATAGATGCCATACAGACACACAGGAACCCTACTGTCTAAAAATGCCCTCCTTCCCTCCAACAGTAATGCCCTTGGCTATGGAAAAAAAATCAAGGTTAAAAATATGAAACATCAGCTGATTGGTTGGGCATCTTGAATGTGATTGGACGATGTTGCAGTTCCTCAGAAAACGATGAATGAATTGAGGATGCACCAGTAAACTACACATCAAGATCTGAACAACGTCCACAACACCACTAAACTGAGAAGAAGAAAAAAAAATCACCTAAAATTACAGCCATAACCCAAACTCAAACTCTTACAGCATTAAGAAGCATTTTTACATAGATGAATAATACATCAAATGAGAAAAGCTGGTTATGGGAGGAATTAAAATTCAGCTCCATTGTCATATGGGCAGCCCAAAGGCAGCTGAAAGGCTTTGGAACAGAGTGTACTGATCTGCTTTATACAGGAGAACATGCTCTACCCAATTCACATTCAGTAAATGGTGGATTAAGGTTAGGTTGACATTTCCCCCGATCAATTTGAAATCCATTTTCAGAGAGAAAGAGAGAGAGTATAGGAGGTTGTCTTACCTGCATAATATGATATCCTTGAAATATCTGCAAAAAATAACAGAATCATGTTAAGAGTTTATATAGTTTTAGAAATGATCTTGATTATACAACAGAATTGAAACTGGTATGTTAAAGTACTGTTTGTGTGTGCATGTGTACCAGTGTGTGTTTAGAGGGCCCTCTAGCTGTCAACTACTCTGGTATTCTACACATTCAACTACAATAAAATCAATAGAAAAGATTAGATGTTTATGGGCATTTAGTAATAAATGCATCTGAAATAACCACTGACACAGAACAAAAACAAAACAAAACAGAAAAGCAGAAAATTACAGTTAAAAAAGATATTAAACCTGATACAAGTCTGACACTAGAAACACCAGAATTAATATACAGACCCAACTTAACCTAAACTGCGCCAAAAAAGTTCTAGACTATCTAGTTCAATAGACTTTCCTCCCTAAAAGAGCTTTCTTAAGAAATTTGTGGCTTTTAGTCCATGTCTTCATTATGAGGTTATATATATATATATATATAGGGCTGGGTATCGTTCAAAATTTTTCGATATCGATACCGATACCGATACCTTGAGTTCGATACCGGTTCCTGAACGATACTTTTTTCGATACTATGATGTAACTAAACTTCCTTACTAAAATAGTAAATATGTCACACAAAACAAAACGAAAACAAAATTGCACTCATAGTAATCTCAGGAGTTATTTTAAGGTTCCCATTTTTTGTTTTAGAATAGAATAGAGTCCAGATTTCATTAGCAAAAAATAATTTTTGTGTCTGTAATAGAACAGAACAGAATACTATTCTGTACATGGATTATTAACATAAAACTGAACATGAATTGTTATTGTTTAGAATAGAATAGAATTTTGTGAAGGGGTCAATAACTTAAATCTAAACATAAAATCATTTTGTGTCTGGAATAGACCAGACTATTTAATATACATGAAAAAATTTGTGCCTGGAATAGAATAGAATAGAATAGAATAGAATAGAATAGAATAGAATACTACTACTGTCCAGGGATTATTAGAAAATAAACCTGAACTAAATGTTTGTGTCTGGAATAGTGTAGAACAGAATAGAGCAGAACACAACACAACAGAATAGAATTATATCCAGAGCACACAGAAAGGACAGTGTTATGCAAAAAGCTCAGAATGAGGTCATTCTTGAGCCCTATGCTTACTCAGACTCTATCAGCAGGTCAGCCAGAGGCTGAGCGACAATCAGAACTGCTGAAAAGTCTGTCTTATTAAACAGGGAACACTGGATAATCTTTTCATTGTAGATGCTGAATATGACTGCGCTCTAATTGTAACACAGTGGATTTCAGCTATTCGAAGCATTAGAATCTCACACTGCATTCCACTGAAAAGGTGAACAAACAAAAGCTGGCCAGACTTTGTAATTCTGTGATGGATTGCAGCAAAATGGTGGTATAAATAAGACTGCATTTAATTTAAAGGTCATTGCAGTATTCTACAAAACCACAAAGTCTGGATTATTTTTCTCTGCCAGCTACCAAGTTTCACTCTATGAACTATGTTCAGCTTTAGAGTTAACACCAGTGAGACCTCCTCATAAACACAGGCAGCTATCAAACTGGCAATCTACCTAAACCTCACACAGCACAACTGAGAAAATAGAAGAAAAACAGACAGTAATTGTGAAGAACAGACAGTTCTGAGAAACAAACACTGAAGCCATCCTTCATCGAGAACAGAGAAGATCGCTAAAATGTCACAAATGAGCACAAGCAGCGAGCATTCGTCTATTGTGATAGGCTGTGCTGTAGCTCCAGGCCTGATGGTAAGACTGACAGGTATTTGTCAATGTGAGAGCAGCAGAAGAGGCTGAGATGTTATCGTTCACAAAATCTCCTGATTGATTCATCACACCAACCCAAGACAGTGTACAATTGCAAAAACTGCCAGTCATGCTATGGCAATGTTTTCAACAGGACAGAAATGTCTCAGTAAATAAACATAAGACAAAAACATTCTGTGCTGTGTGAAGAAAAAACATTTCAAACCATCTTAAATGGGTTTTAGCAGCTGGTTTGTTGATGGAACAAGGTGGTCTACCAGACCACCCTTCCAAACATCTAATCCAACTTGGACCATCTAAGGAGGACCATTGGACCAACTAGAAACTATGCAACTAACTACCATCAGAATAGGGTTTTTACTGGATTTTCCAACAAAAAAAACAATATCTTTAAAGTAAAACTACGCAGGCTAAAGAAGAATGACACCCAATATCTCAATGATGCCTTTATTGCTTATTGAATAACAGCCAAATGATCTTGCACAATTTTCTGAGAACATCAGTTGCTATTACCAAACGCCGGTGCCAAGTTATTCTAACACCCAAAGTATTTTATACAAAGAATAAATCTAGGAAATAAAGTGAAAACTAAGATTAGAAACTTGCTAAATGTTACGCTCGTTATGACAAATAGCAATTCATCTGTTTGGAAAATGTCTTTCTAAACGTTAACATCCTCAAAAAAATCTTTTCCAGTACTTGCCATTCAGGATGAAAGCAAACTGGAAGTTGCACTGGAAAATCTATCTACATGACTTTTTAGACAATATATCAGCACCAAATCAGTTATCGTCTGATATTCAAGATTTTTGATTCAAGATTTTGTTTCAAGATTTCTGTAAATTGTATTATTTTATACAACGCAACATGGACGAGATGTCAGTCATATGCGTAAGCAGCAGTTGTTTCGCATGATGGAAACGCCTTTTGCGTTGCATAACATTCGTTTCTATTCACTATAATTTTATTTGTTATAATACTGAGTTTAATTTGATGTTGAAATATGTTCTGTAATCTCAGTACTGTTTGTTTATGGACAGGTTATGGAGTCAGTCATGGCATCTTTCAGAGTGAAATGCGAGGCCGAGGTCTAATGTTCGCAGTTCCCCCACGAACAGCAGCCCATCACCGGCTCACGAGAATTAGCACTATTTCAGTAAAAACCGATGACAAAGAACGGTTGAAAACACTTCAATTAAAATGCTACTTTTAAATGTTACATTTTTATGTCTAAACTGCTTGTTAAACATGTTTAAATGTATGTAATAGCACTCTAAAAAAATGCTGGGTTAAATACAACCCAGCGCTGGGTAAAATATAGACGAACCCAGCGGCTGGGTTGTTTAGACCTAGCGGTTGGGTTAAATATTTAACCCAATTGTTGGTTGAAAACAACCCAGCATGTGTTCTGTCCAATATTTACCCAGCACTGGGTTGTATTTAACCCAGCATTTTTTAGAGATTCACCCAAATAAATTCAATTTGTCTTGTATTTTTTCCATGTGTTCTTTATTAATAATAAATGTTACTTTTAATTATTGCTGTTGTCTCTAGTAATTCTCTGTGTGTTTTTAATTTCCAGTCCATTTTAAGCCAGCAATAGTTGACTTAAATAAAACAACCCAGTATGTTGGGTAAAAATATTTAACCTAACCAGCTGGGTCAAAATAACCCAGCATGTGTTCTGTCCAATATTTACCCAGTGCTGGGTTGCCAAATAACCCAAATTGGGTTGTTTTTAACCCAGCATTTTCTAGAGTGTAGCGCACAAAATGATTTATTTTAGTTGTAACTTATTTAGACAATTTTTTAGTAAATTTTTATATCTACCAAGCTATTTATTGGTTGTCAGTCAGAATGTTTATCCTGCATCCTTTCTGTTTTCTTGAAAGCAAGTAGTCAAAAACAAAGCACAACAGATACAGATGTGTGTGTTTCACTCAGGGCAGAGCAGTGGAGGGCTTGTAACCCACAGGGGAGAAGGAAGAGTAAGAGTGAGAGACAGAGAGGAGAGGATTGACCCCTCCCGACAACATCTACAAAAGACATCCATCAGTTCAAACCCTTCTCAAAGCCCCCCTCTGCTTACAGCGCACAAATTCGCCCGTTTCTTAACCTCTTATCTCTCCTCTCAGCGGTCACACGCTGAGCCTGAGACACTGCCATAAAGACTCATCACGCTGCTGCTGACTGACAGATGCACAACTGAGACCAGTTTTAAGGTGCAGATTCGGGTAAGAGGACTTTAAATCAATGCAAGATGACACAGCTTTACAGTTGGTGACTTCAAGGGACAGTTCACTCAAAAAAATGATAGTTCTGCCATCATTTTATTCACCCTCATTTTGTTCCAAACATGTATGAGTTTCTTCCTTCTGTAGAAAAACAAAAAGTAGACACTTTGAAGATGTTTCATCTGTATGAATTTGATCCCATTGACTGATTGTTTGGACTCAAAGAAGTGCAGGGTTATTATCCTTAACTAAGGGTGTATTCACACCAGGAAAGTCCGATAGTTCACTTGCTTTGGTCCGGACCAAACAAAATGTTTTTTTTTTGTTGTTGTTTGGTGCGGTTCGCTTTCACACTGCCCTTTTTGCAAGTGAACCAGAAATTGTAAACAAAACCACACGTGTGCCAAGGTCATCCATTCATTGGACAGAAATTCTCAAGCAGGGAAAACATGAAGTGCAAAAACAGGCTAATCATGGAGATCTTTCGTAGTGCAATTTTTATTCTTTTACTGATTTGGTATTATGAGATACTAACGCAATATGAAGAACCTTATGAGCATCAAATGAGACAATGTCATACGATGTAATTACGACTTGCCGAAAATAAAATCTATAGATATAAAATACTTAAAGCATATCAAAATGTTAGTTTAAACATTTAACCTAGATAAATGTGCGCTATTGGGTGCATATCCAATCGTTTGTGTGGAGAGTGGAAGCTGAAGTGCGCTTCAGGACATCAATGGAAACAAATTAAATATTCTGTAATTGTTGCTCATAAAGGTAAGAATAATACATCGTTCGGAACTTTAAAGGGTCTATTTTTATTTGTGCGCACTCACAATATCAAGAAAATGTTGTGCTTTTCTAAAATAAAGAAAACTAATATGACGCGCTTGCCGTCCCAGTCTTGAACAAAAAGTCTAGACTGTCTTCACAAAAATGAACCGAAACTCAGTGAATATTTTCCTTACAGACATGATGAATATATCTATAGAAAGCTTTGAATTACTACAAAACGAAATAATTCATATCCAAAGCAAAAACTCTTTCATTATAATCCGTAAAGATGCATTTCTTTCTAAAGGTGTGTCCAATGAGGAGATGGTGAGTCAGGATTTTTAACTTCATCTTTGTGACACTGACTCAGAAAACACTAGTTTATTAATAAATAATTCAAATATCTCCTTACTATTTTCCCCAGACACATTCATTGTAACTTTTGCTGGGGCTTTGCGGCAAACTTCAGCCTATTTAGTGCGCTCATGTCACGTTGCTGTGGGCACTATGGTCATGAAAACTCATAATTTGCACACGTTTTTAAGCATTGCTTTTTAAAAACAAGTGATTTAAGCGATTGAAATGCAAACAACAGCACTATATGTGCGAGCTGTGTGTTTCTGAGCGTGCTTTCTGCAATTGGGTCGGATCGAGGCCGGTTCATATTCACACCTTAAACGGACTGTACCAGAGTTAGTTTGGAACCGAACCGAGACCACATCTTCAGCTGGGTCTCGGTTCGGTTGTTTGGTGTGCACCAGAGTGCAATTGCTGTATTCACACCTGGCCAAAAGATCCGCACCAAAGGGGGAAACGAACCAGAGTTCGTTTTAATCGAACCAAACAAGACAGGTGTGAATACACCCTAAGCTATAGAACCATACGTGAAAAAAAATTAACTGAAATAAAATTTTAAAAAATTTGGCAATTTTTTTTTTAAATCACCAATTCTCATTTTTACTTTTTAAAATTTTTACTATAAACTTAAAGTTTATCTAAAAAAAAACTATGAAAAAGTAAACTAAAACTAATAAATAAAAATATAGATATATAAAAATCTAATAAAAATTACACTATTACTAAATCCTGTAACTAATATTAAAGTGAAAACAAAATATAAAAATAAAATATAATTCAAAATATTACCTAAAACTATAGTACATCAATTATACTAAAATAACACTGCTCCTGAGTTACCTTGGATGATGTGATATCTGTAAGAACGGTATCTCCCAAAAAGTAAAAATCACTATTAAAAAGAAATCAGTCAGACAGCAATGTCTCATCGCTGCTATATGTGTTGACCCCTGTCACTCTGTACTATAACAGAATGAAACCCTCAGCTGTTCTAAAGCAGTTAGGAGCACAGGCCTCTGCCAATCAATAGTAATAATAACAAGGAAAAATGTCACCATGTCACACTACGGCCTAAAATCGGTCCAGGATAATTCCTCTAATGAATAGCCCAGAAGAGACAGACCCTGAGGCCTGGCTGAGCTGAATAAATCCACATTCCACTCATCATGTCCAGGCTTAATAATATACACCTGACTATTCCAGTGCTCTAGTTGGACTGCTCTTCAGGTAGGAGAAACTGGATCTTCTTTACCAAATTTTCTCAATGCAATTCTTGACAGAGTCATGGTAACATACAAATATTCACCCATACAGGCAAAACATTCATCTATACACAAGCCATCACAGTCAACACTCATCTATTAATATCAGATTACATGTAAAATATAGGTTTCTGTGTAGCCCTTACAACAGAATGAAAGGAGCCAATTTGTTAAACAGTATTATAGCCACAAGATGTAAAAAACATGCATGGATCATGACTTTAGTGTTAAAAAAACTGAGTATTAACCTTTTCTCTATGAAATTACATTCAATTTTATAAATTTATTGCCATGACATCACAACAACACCCTAAAATGACTATTCCAATTATGATTTAAACAGCCTACAGCTTAAATACATAATCTGCTTTAAAACCTCCAGAAATTGGCCACATTCACTTCCATTGTAAGTGCCTCAATGTAGTCTTGTGTTTGCACTAAAAAAAAAAAAAAAAGGATCAAAATCATTTTTGTAATCAACAAATGTTGTCAACTGAGCTAAACTTGTTATGAACCTGTAATCTCCCTTTAATGGTGTCTTTATTCTTCAATGCGAATTGGTTGTAAGGTTACTAGGCTCTCAAATCATCAACAGTATATTTTTCAACAACGTACATCAATTCTGTTTAACGTATAAGCAACATTCGCTGTGCCTGCCTGCATGGTAGATCATTCCAATACCTGCAGCGGACCAAAGCTATGTTGAGACTTGTCAAATACACAGGAATTTGTCCTAAACAAATGTTGCAATGCTTTACACATAACCTACATATGCCGAACAACATTTAAAAACAAAACCTAATAAATTACACCAGATAAACAACATCAAAACACCATGTAAAAGAGCACAACCAGCTAAAGACATGATCATAATATCATTTCCTAAACCTAAGCAACAAACCAAAATATTCCTTAAAACACTGCATGATCATGTACATTAAGAAATGACGTTTAAAATGGCTATGCACACAAACACAGCTCTTTTATTTAGTGTTTAAGGACAGATTTTTAAGGCTGACTGAAAATACACCACCATACAAAAACATAGCCTCAAGCGCAGCTCTGCACCAAGCCAAGCCTCCTGGAGTTCTTCCGATCACATTTGCAATGGAAATATGAAATATGGCTTTAGGTGGCCCTACTCCACCTTGAAGCAGAAAAAAATGCCCTTTGTTTTATAGATGATCTCATATGTGAGTACACAACGTAGTGTTTTCAAATGAGATGCTTCACCTGGATGGGATTTTATATATACATGTGACATGAGCTCTCCAACTCTAAAATGCCTGTCAGAAACTCTCTTCCTGCCTTGGAGCAGCTTATAAATAATGAATGATTACCATTACACAACGGCCCGTGATTAATGTCAGCACTATAACAAAGACCCACGTACCTGCACTGGCACAGCTTAGAAAACTCCAGAACTGCATGGTGTATTTCCATGTACCTTCCCCGACTCTTTCCTCAGCGCTCCTTACCTGTGCTAATGACGTAACCTTACAGAATACCTGCAGAGGTTCCTGAAGCCCACACATACACACGCCTAGAGAAGCCCCGCCCACCATATAACGCTGCTCTGATTGGTCAACATCCATGAAAAGCAGGTGAACCGCAAACACACTCAGTAGTCACAACGAATGACTCATTTCCGTGAGTCGGTTCTCTCGAACAGTTTGTTCTAATCAGCTGGTTTTACGTCAGTGTTTTTTTGGTTATTTATGTTATTTAGATTTTACATGTTTTTATAAAATGATGTTTTAAAATAAACTCGGTTTCGTATGTGGGTTTATAAAAAAATCTGATTCGTGATATCGTCAGTCAAGTTGTGGAAGACGGTTCAACAGATTCGGTAGAAAGAACCGCCTCAAAAGAACGATTCATTCAGAAATTTCTAACACAAGGCAGCAAAAAAAGCAGCAAAACAAAGAATAAAATCTTGATAACAGATCAATAATGTGATACAGTTGTTTACATCTTGCTCACTTGCTAAGTTTTTTTTTTTCATTGTGTGAAATCGAATCAATTAATGAAAAATGTGTCAAAATTTCAACCATCCCAGTTGTTATTAAACACCACCTCCATGTATCCGAAATATCAGGCTACCTGAAGCAGGTGACTGCTGTAATAAACTGCCTGTATAGCCAGCACTAGTTTTCATTAAGTGAAAATACATGCACTTGACACATAATACTGGTAGAAAGCATCATATACAAATGCTGCTATAATAAATCTTGCCTGCTCACTAAACTGATGGCATTGTTTGTCTTTTGTTATTGTTTTCAGTTCACCATGTGAACAGAAACAATCTGACAACAATACACAGCGTCTAACACACTTAACTCAAAATAACAATCCAGCCGCGAGCAAGACATATTTATACCGGGTTATTAAACATGTAGCTTGGTGTTAAATGTGACACGACGCTTTTTCCGTGAGGAAGAAAACATTGGGAATGGCTTGAAATTACTGGGTATGGTCTCTTTCGCATTGCCAGGAGCATTAGTCCTGCAATACAATAACACGCCTCGCATTCACAATCTAACGCAGCACAACATGTCAGGCTGGCCCAGGAAAGCCCACTCGCCAGGTCCAAGTGCAAATGCGAGCCCCTCACGCTATGCTACCAAGCTAACACAGTTATTGCAATTATTACAGCAAATATAAAATATGCATTCTTGACAAGGAGCAATATTTACCCTATTCTTTTCATTGGATGTCTCCAAAAATGCGCCTGTAATCCGCAGTGTTTGGCTTTGGTTGTATCCCGTGCTAACGCTGTTTGTGGGTCCGTCCAGGCTCCGTGGGGTCTGTAGTGGATCTGAAAGCCGGAATCCTCCCTCTTGCTCTCACTCTCGCTGCTGCTAGTGATGACCGATTCGCGAATGAATCATTGTTGAACCGATTCTTTTGAATCATTCCGTAGAACCGATTCGCAAAGCGTATGTGAATGGCATGATAACTATACGGCATAAATGTGACAGGTAGGAACATTTATCTGTGAAAGAAAACCCTCATGGCCTTGATTCCAGCGAAGCATCAATGCAACACATCTTTAACATTTACAGCTAGGCTTATAAATCTAAATACAACAAACACATTTAACTTGATCAAAGATAGCGATATAAGGAATTTCAATATATATGTGTTACTTCCAAAACAACAACAACAACAAAAAACCTGGGGCCTGTACCATGATGGTAGATGAACAAATTCAGAGTTATAGGATAAGTTTTGAGTTGACAAAACCAAACCACTCCAATCTGGCTTTGTATTTGTAGGAAGAGAAACTGAGGGAGTGACTTTTTTTGTGTGTGTCAGACATGTGTCACTTTGCTCATATCTGATTGGTCCAATTTCAGTTTGAGATCTCTAACTCAGAACATAACCTGCCCCGGAGCAGGTTAGCCGTGGAGTGTAAGTTACTATGGCAATGAACACAGCTAAAAGCCAAGCCACTTTCATGGCACCTAAAACCCAGGATTGGGGCAAACTAAACTGAAACTTACCTGGCTAGCCAGCTAAACCGGCTTCATGGTACAGGCCCGTGGACTTCTAGGAACTCTTTGGAATGATGACTCAAAAGAATCAGTGAATCGATTCATTGAAGCGACGGGTCAAGCGAACCGATTTGCTGAATGAATCGTGCTTTCCAACGCTGGCTGCTGCAGATCTGAATTGCTTGCTCCAATATGGCTGACTCGACCTCAGGCTGCTCAGCATTCATAAAAATATTAAGTAACGATCATATAATTTCGGGATAAAAAATAAGCTAAGCACATTTACTGGTACAGGGGACTGAATGTGGTGTTAATTGTGATTCATCTGGAAATGTTGCCACCAACAGAGAAAAAAATACCTTACTGCATCACACCCACTTGACTACATCAGTATGACACCACGATGTACTTGTCAACTTTATCCAAGAGTATGCTTACAAAATGTTTCTTTGACATCAAAACTAATAAGTTCCATGAACCACTGGTCTGTTATTTTGCTTCTCAATTATACAAATTCATTCTTATGCCACGCACAGCAGCTCTGAAAGCCCTGATATATGCTGCACGCCTACACACACACTCCAGGGACTTAGGGACAGGATGGATGTGTGCTGGCTTTGTCTTCCAGACACATCCCCAAAATTCCTTCCAATGACGTTTGACAGTTAGATGGCTGACCCCAGGGTCAGAAAGTTACACATCAGCCAATCACTGTCCTCTGCATGGGCGGCAGAAATCCAGCCAAGGGCCCCTTCTGCAAACACCTCCAAAGCGAGAGGGGCTAATGCAGAACAGTTCCATGTTTAAGTCATATTTATTTGAATATTAAAGGCAAACACAGATTCCACATCAGTACTGCTATTTTAAGACGTGACATTAAATAATCTGTGTTTTCAAGGGAAAAAGGCGGCTGATCTATAGGAGGAGATTCTGGTACAAAGTGAAATGAATCTAATGAAACCTGTAAAGCACATTTTTATCCTATTGGTTCATTTAAATATATACCTCAAAATCAAAAGAAGAAAATTTTTTTTTTGTGAGAAATTACAATTTGTAAGAAAAAGAAGCCTGTTTTTACTAAATATTTTTTTAATTTTTTCTTATTTATGAATATATACAAATGTACCCCCTTATTCTCATTACTGTAATGGATAAAATTAATTTAAATCAAGGACATTATTACTGATGTTGTACTGAATTTATTCTTATTTTAGCACAAAAACAGTATGATAGATAGGACGATATAATTACATTACTACAGAAATGATATTTTTTTTGCATGCAATAATGAGAATTTTAGCGAAAACGTGCTTAACTGCCAATAAAATGTGTGACCTTGGACCACAAAACCAGTCATAAGGGTCAATTTTCTGAAATGGAGATTTATACATCATCTGAAAGAATAAATAAATAATCTGAAAGAATAAATAAGCCATTTCCATTGATGTATGTTTTGTTAGGATAAGACAATATTTGGCCGAGATACAATTTGAAAATCTGGAATCTGAGGGTGCAAAAAATCTAAATATTGAGAAAATCACCTTTAAAGTTGTCCAAATGAAGTCCTTAGCAATGCATATTAATAATCAAAAATTTTTAAGTTTTCATATATTTACAGTAGGAAATTTACAAAATATCTTCATGAAACATGATCTTTACTTAATATCCTAATGATTTTTGGCATAAAAGAAAAATCAATAATTTTGACCCACACAATGTATTGTTGGTTATTGCTACAAATATACCCGTACGACTTAAGACTGGTTTTGTGATCCAGGGTCACATATTGTTAAAATGCAAGCACAATTTAAGCCAGTCCTATAATGTATCTAAAAAATTAAAATGTTTATTTAATTTTTACTTAATGCAATTATAAAAAGAAGAAGGGGAAAAAACAAGACATTTACCACAACCCAGGCATTTCTGTGTGAGATTCCCCCAAAACATTTCAGATATAAAATAAATACAGATCTACAATAACAAAAACCGAGACAGTAGTGTCTATCAAACAGGGTTTCATACAATCTCACAAGTCACTCCAGAGACACCACAAGGACTGGCACACTGTTACACAATCTACTCATTACGGCTGCAGGCCATCCTCAGGCAGTGCTGGTGTTTGGACCTCAATTCCCTTTGATCCAGGGCTTTTCAGGAAATTGTGTACATGGCAGCTCCACAAACCTCACCCGATTCTATATTCAGCTTTCTTGGAATAAAAACAGCTTTCAAAGGACGGAGAGCTTTCAAATTAATTCCAAAATATATAATAAACTTATTTATATTTTACAGCTACAAGCTTTGCTTATACTCAGGCAATACAAAAATATAATTCCACAGAGACCATTGAGATCTTAGCATTCTTAACATAGGACTATTTGTAGAAAAAAAGCCTTGTAGTAGTTGTTTCACTCCCATATGATAAGTATTTGCAACTTTCAGGATACTCTAGTTGGTTGTCATAGTGCCATCATTGGCTAACTCCAATCAAAACCAGTATAAACAGCTCTTCTCACCAAAGCCTAATGGGATTACGTGACACTTTTTAAGGGAAACTGCGTATACATTTCTTCTCCAAAGTTGAGACCGCTAAGGAACAACTTGCATGTCACATATCCTGATGCACCTGTTTATGAAGCTGATAAAACTTACAATCAAGTTGTGTCAGCTTGTTTAATCCACTCTCCAGATGGCAATTTTGCCATCATGTTTTGCAGAGCCGCTGAGTATGTATCGGTCCTCTGCTGAGAAGAGAGCTTGAACAGTGTCTTCATGGGCCTCAAGCTCCTTCTCAACCATCAGGCTCTCAGAGTCCAACACAAAGATCTTCCCCACAACCTTACTGAGGCCTGACCCACCACTACAACCAATCCAGATCTAAAGAAAGAGAAAGAAGAGACCATGTCTTGTGTGTATATGGTATGACCATGGAAATGTCATGTAAAAGGTCACATCTTACCTGATCTTTCACTCTGATCATACAGGTGACCCAACTGCAGTTGGGGAGTACGACCCATTTAGGTGGTTTGACGGGGTCACTGGAGTCCCATACACAAAGCTCTGCTGAGTCTGTGAAACTTGTCCAGATCTGTCTTTTCTATAAAAACACATAACAAGAGCCTGAGATTGTTGATTATATCTGAGCACATTATAATTTTATGCAATTCACACCATTTAGTGGCATGGCTGACCTCTCTGGCTGTCTGAGTGTCAAATGTGTTTGTTCAAACAGCAAGGAAAAACTACACACTAAAACAACATAAAGTTGCAACACATCACATTCACAGAGATACCATAAATACTCACATATTAGAATTATAATTAAAGATTTATCATTTAAAACATGCCTTTTGTATTTCTGTATAAAGACTCATTTATACAGTATAAACGGAACGTATTTTAGGAAGGGGGATTATCTTATTTAGGGGTCATATTTGGTTACAGCTGATACTGTGAGAAGACCATAAAGATGATACAAACCTCCATAAGCAGTGCGACCCTGCTGAAGGATGTGGTTTTCACTTCACCTGGGAGGGAAATCTTACAAAGCAGATCTCCACTGGGACTCAGCTTCATGACACAATCCCTAGCACCTTCACAAACAACAAACACATGCTAAATTTAAATTAAATAATGTATATATTCTGATTAACCTCAATAATGTCAAGCTATCATTGCCAGAAAAAAGAAAAAATGGCCATCTGAACACTTTTTTAAAATGTATGTAAAAACTCTATACTATGAATTAGAGCTTCTAGTTAACAACAGTTTTGGACAGTTTTACCAGGCTGATGACAAACTTACCACACCATAAGGCATCACTGTAAATTTGAATGGACTGCAGTCTGTCACAGGACAGATGAAACTGCCTCTTCACCTTCAGAGAAGGGACGTCCCAGATGATTACAGTACCATCTGCACTACAGGAATACACCTGCGCTTGGCTTGGAGAACACATCAAAATGACATTTCTTCATAGTGTGATCTCTATTCTCAACCACAGCTGCCAAATATACAGAAAATATCACAAACAATGCTGCCACCTGCTGGTGACACTTAATTGTATTTTTGGAGTAAAGACTATTTATCTTTATTTTTGATCTATTTATAATAACCAAAATGTATTAATATAATTAAAACGTGTGTATATATGTGATATATAGCTATATCTATAGATAATATAAAGCAAAATGTATGATGATAATACATTCTAGTAAAATTATATATATATATATATATATAACATAATAATGTAATATGAATGAATGTATTTTAAAAGGTATATATTGTGATTTTTTTTATCTAAAGTTTTATATATATACATATATATTTATTTTTATTTATTATTATTACTTTAGATAAAAAAGTAATAACGGTTACCACAACTGCAGCCAGGATATTGACCCAGCGAATGCTGTTACTGTCCAATACTCACTTTGATCTGTTCTCAGGGTTCAGTTTCTCCAGGGCGAAGTCTGTGACCTCTCCACGGTGCTCAGTCAGCTGTTTATGGCACAGCA
Source organism: Tor tambroides (assembly GCA_021397915.2). NCBI lineage: Eukaryota > Metazoa > Chordata > Actinopteri > Cypriniformes > Cyprinidae > Tor > Tor tambroides. Next base: position 16,641 of record JAFVLL020036530.1, on the reverse strand, counting down.
TACTGCGAGTGTTGATTATGTAAATGACGGAGTCCTGAGAACCAATCCACACCTGCTCCTGGTCCAATCCCATCATGCAGTTCTGGGCACAAAAAAAAGACTGCTGTGTGAAATCTGTTTAGAGAATTAGACTTTAATTTTCACTCTTCCACAGATCCAAAAACTACAGCCAGAAGTAAAAGACATTGGAAAACAAAGCTGCAACAAGTTTCCAATCCACAAGGTGGCACCATACACAATTTACTGTAGCAAAAAGAAAAAGATGAAGGTCCCTGTTACTTGAAAAACAAATTCTCACTGACTGCAGTGTCACTAAATACAGAAAACATCAGATTTGCTGTTATCAATTACTTTTCTATCTTCTTTAATATTTTAAATCAAATTGCAGCATCTTACCAGTCGAGATTCTCCTAAATGAATGCAGTTTTGCTTTAGGGACCAACTGACAGCATCAAACACAACCACTTTCCCACAGCTGAGAGCACACCAGAGCTTAGGGTTTCCATCCACATCCCTGTCTGGAAAAGTTAACTGGCCTGGAAGAAGTTAAAAAGAGTTATTTATCATTAAATCTTACACAAACACAATTTATATATAGCCGTAAATAAAAGCTCCAAATTCTCATTTAGGTGTTTAAACAAATGTATTGCTATTCTGCTCGGGATCTAAGCACACAGGCATTATAGCATTCCTTGACTACATAATTAAATTTAATTTGCTACATATCCTCCAAGTCGAGGCTTACATATGGGTTATCTGAAGGCTTTTAAGTGGGGAGCATGTGGAGTAGCATTTAGGTCAAATCTCCTCACTGCTCCCCTTGTTCCTGCTCAACAGTTCCACAAATGCTAATTGGACAATTCCACACCATTGAAACTGTCATGTGACACTGCCTTAACAAACAGGCCAAGAATTGTACACATTCACATGCCACTGGAAAACTTTTGTTTTGATAACATGCATATGCTCATTTCAAAATAGTATGTAGCTTTGTCCAGTATTATTAACTTTTCAGTCCGAAATAATGTGTATAATGATGAATTTTTAAACTGATAATCTGACAAAATCTCATGGGGACAGATTAGACAGGACAAATCCAGACAATTAATGTATCTTAAAGGGATAGTTCATCTAAAAATGATTTGGAATGACAGGAGGTTGAGTAATTAATGACAGAATTTAAATTTTTGGGTGAATTATCCATTTAACTATTTCACCAAATACTCCTGCACGCAGACCTGGAGTGTAGAGCAAGACATCGACAGACTGAGGGTTCGTCATGTTCTGGGACGGATTGATCTTGTGTTTCAGAGCCTCTGCTGTGGGTCTGGGGATGATCATGGGGACTGTGGGAATGAAAACAAGAGACTTTACTACAACTGTCTTGTTTTCATCATACAGGTAGGGACTGAGACACACCTTGTTGTCGTTGCTTTTCATAATAGGCCAATCTGGAGGCAGCACAGACAGCCTTCTGTGTCTGTAAGCAGGCCACCACTGCATCCATAAGCAGGACATTGGTCAGTGCCTGCTGCACATACTGGGGGTCCTGATAAACAGAAGAGTTCACTTATCACAAACTAAAGTACTTTGTGCATTTGTGGTTTAAACATGCAATGACCTAGAAAAGGAATAACAGTCACCTCCTCAAACAAAGAAACAGAAACAGAAACTTGAAAACTTAATTTAAAAAAACACATTGAGCAACGTACATCTAGTGAAGTGTGTGTTTATCTAATGGCAGGAAATAGGAATGAACTAGTAGGGCATATCAAAGCATGTATGTGATTGTGAAAACTTGCATTATTTTGACAGTTGTCGGTAGACACCCTAAACACACCCTGTTACTGTTAGAAACAACTGCAAACTCCTTTGGTAACAGTTTTCTATTTGCTGCAGGACATATTTATGAACCTGTATAAATTAATTTCTTACCTTAATTAAAGTTTAATTTCCTTGTTCATCAAATTTTCAAAAGATCATTTAAAATATCTGAATCTCTAATACTTAATACACTTTCACCCTGAAATGTTTTTACCCTGCCAGTAGGGCTGGGTATCGAGTTCGATACTTTTTAGGCACCGACCGAATTGCCTCGATACCACCGAGTATCGAAAAACGTCTTGTCGTTCGGTACCAAATTTCGATACCTAAGGGGTTAATCTCATCAACGTCAGTGAGGCAATAAGCCTGCAGCACTAGGTGTGTTTGACTAGAAGCGACGCGGCGCTGATTGATCAGTGTTTGACATCCGCGAGAGCGATTCGAAAGCGTACGGAGCAGTCTGCTCTCTATATCGCGCGGTTGTGTTTATTACACACAGACTGAAGCGCGCGTGACGCTCGCGGTGATTTCAGCGTCTGCCGTCTAAATGAGGACATAAACACATGAACAACATCTCCAGAACTGCTCTGAGAGTCACTCCATGAGCATTTTACCATTTGATTTGAGTAAAACTAGCGTCATATCATACACACACAGAACTGTAAAGGTATTCACGGCAACCCGTCAAAATAAAAGTTCGGTTTAACTTGGAAGACACTGCGGCAGAAATATATTAATATTGTTCAGCAGAGTGTACATACTGCTACTACTAGGCTACTATTAAAATTATTAAAACTTTATATTTTTTTTAAAGTAATGATCACACAACATTTCTTCCATGTTTTAATTTTAATAGTAAAATTTTGTTTGCCAAAATAAAGTTTGATTTTCAATCATTTAAAAGATAAATGAAATTGTTTTATGCCTTCATTTGGAAACCAGATACAGAACAGAATTTCTGAGGAAAAATAAAACATTTCATAAGGCTATTTTAAGAATAAATTTGAATAAACTTAGTTTTTATGCATTCAAATAATTAGACATACTACAACACAGAATTTAATAACAATAAACGTATGGTGAAAGAAAATAAAACACCCACTTATGAAAGTGGATAAAGATTTTCAATTTCTTGAAATCTTTAACAACCTAGAATAAATGAATAGAAATGAAGATTCTGTCTGAGCTGTGCGTTTTAAAACGAACAAACACTAGTGTAAACTGAAAACTATTTGAGCTTTATTAAAATTATTTGCACTGATATATTGTGTTGGATATATTTTGTTCCTTTGTGCAGTGTCTCAGGAGATGAGTCTTTGAGTCTGTATCAATGTCAACAAGCTGAAAAAAATTAAACCAAAGTTTTTTGAGATAAGGTAATCTTGTTAAAACTGATTTCATAAAATTGGTATCGAAAAAAGTATCGTTCAGGAACCGGTATCGAACTCAAGGTATCGGTATCGATATCGAAAATTTTTGAACGATACCCAGCCCTACCTGCCAGTCAAAAGTATGTGGTCAGTAATATTTTCTGATAAATTAATTATTTTATTCAACAAGGACACATTAAATGGATCAAAAGTGATTTTTCATGGTTACAAAAAATTATATTTCAAATAAAATATATTTTTCTGAACTTTATATATTCAACAAAGAATCTATCCACAAAATTAAGCAGCAAAACTGTTTTGAACATTTATAATAATAAATATATTTTCTTCAGCAACAAATCAGCATATCAGAATGACTTCTGAAGGATCATGTGGCACTGAAGACAGAAACTACTGAAAATTCAGCTTTGCCATAACAGAAATTAAAACATAAAACAATTGTTTTTGACAATATTACTGTTTTTACTGTATTTTGATCAAACAAATATAGTGTATGAAGCCTTTGTGAACATTCTTTCCAAAACAGAATCCCATCGTTTGAACAGTATGTACATTTTATTCTGTTATTAAGCTGGCAAGAAATGGTTGATTTTATATTTCATGTTCTGATTCCAGCTTTAGCTATTTCACAGTATGGGTGAACTTTACCTTATGGTTGTCTGCCATCATTCTCCCAGCCCACATCTCCTTGACCATCAGGTTCCACAGTTCACACTCAGATTTTAAATTAGCCTCAAATATCTCTCTCTTTAGGCTGTTCTTGATCTTTAGAGATGGGATCCTCAAAAGCGGGAACGAAGCAGTGGAGATCTTCACTTCCTGGGTTCACAGGATTCATACGGTTACCACAAACACTAACTTCTCATTTTAAAAGTAATATTACAGGTATAAAGACTCACAAACCTCAATGTCCCTAAACTTGGTAATCTCAACATATCCACATCTGCCTGTGGTCAGCAGAAAGAGCCTCTTCTGAGTCATGGCAATTTTACCAACGCCATAACTTGTCTTTACAGAGCTGGACAGCTTGTACACACACTCATTATCGTCTAGGCGTTCCAGGACCTCAGTAGGCAGGTCAATGTCCTGTGCTTCTGCCTCGGTCTGTTTCCAGAAGTTATAAAATATTCTGAACATCTCTGGATGAATATGCTTCGGCCCACCTGAGAAGAACAAATATATTGTAACAAAATATTTTACATAATATCACAATAAATAGCAGAATATTTGTATTTTATTTTTCATATTTTTAATTTATATTTATTTTATATTTTAATTTCTTTTTATTACTTACATTTGTCTATGTAAATACAAAAAAACCCCCAGAAATATTGTGAAATATTATTAACTACTAAATATTATAAATATGATCAGTGTTGAAACTGTTGTGCTGCTTAATATATTTTTAGAACCTGTGATACTTTTTATCCTTTGATTCTTTGATTAATATAAAGTTAAAAAGAACAGCATTTATTCAAAATAGAAATCTTTTCTAACAATACAAGTCTTTACTATCACTTTTAACACAACCTTGCTGAATAAAAGTATTCATTTCTTTAAAATAAGAAAGAAAAAAATTACTGACCTCAAACTTTTGAATAGTAGTGTATATTGTAACACAGAATTTCTCTTTTTAACTTTTTATTTATCAAAGAATCCTGAAAAAAGTATCACAGATGCCAAAAATATTAAGGAGCACAATATTTTCCAACACTGATTATAAATCAGCATATTAGAATGATTTCTGAAGGATCATGTGAGACTGAGAAGACTGGAGTAATAATGCTGAAAATTCAGCTTTGCTTCCCAGGAATAAATTCTATTTTAAAGTATAGTAAAATAGAAAACTGTTATTTTAAATTGCAGTTTTTTTCTGTATTTTTGATCAAATAGACATAGCCTTGATGAGCATAAGAAACTTCTTTTAAAAAATGTTTAAAATCTTACTGATCCCAAACTTTTGAATGGCAGTGTATTCAAAATACTGACTAACTGATATGGTTCCAAAATACTGCACATCTCTAATGGTTTTACACAATGGCACACCATAACTCAAACTTACCGACAGTGAGAGCTTCAAACAATCTCTGTGAAGTGGCCATGTCCCGCACAATACCAGACTGCTGAGTGCACTTCACAAACTCCTCCAGCTGCATGGGGCTCTTGGGCAGCTCAAACTTCTTCACGTGATAGTCCGATTCTTCATGCTCGCTCTTTTCACTGTTCTTCACCTGACAGATGAGCCATTTGAGCTCAGATCTCTTCTCTGCCTGGACTTTCTCCTCATTCTGCAGAGAGTCCACCAGTGTCTTCACCAGCTCTCCAGGAAAAATCTCAATATCTGTTTTGTAGAGGTTCTGGAAGTCGCTGAGGGCATCCAATCGCTTAGAACTCAGCATGTTGATGAGGCCGTGCAGGTAAAAGTATCTTGCTAGCAGTAAGGAATCCTGAGGTGGTGTGGCTGATATAGCTTTGTTCAGCTGGAGGATAAGATCTCCAAAGTAATGGAGTATGTTGGGGTAGTTCAATGGAGAAGGGAATTCTGGAAGCTGGAAGATCTTGATTGGCTTGACTGGAATATTCATAGCTTTAGGGATAAGGAATTTTTAAAGGATGATTAGTAACATACTGTATATATGCTACAATAATCTAAATACAAAACTGAGCTGTGCCGATGCATTACAGCACTGCATTTCTCTTACACTTTTCAGGAATGATCTTCGTTGGAGACATCTGTTTGAGGACACTCAGGTGTTTCTTGTTGTCCAGGTCAGGGAGACTTGAGCCCAAGCGTTTACTCAAACCGCTGTCCAAAGAACCATTTCGCGAAACTATTTCCCTTATGGTGGGTCTGCGTGAGTAATCCATCGATCTACTCAATCTACAGAAATTGATAACCAATTGTTAAACAAAAGAACAACATATATTTGAAATATATATAATGACTTTACTGTCCCTTCTGATTAACTGAATGCATCCTTGCTGAATAAAAGTATTAGTTCACAAAATCTGTCATTCTATACAACTTACTTTTGGTCTTCTGTCTGAGTACTAAGCTCCATTTGGGTAAATTTATCTATTTTTCCATTCAAACGTTCTCTCAAGAAGGAGTGGAAAATGTGTGTTTCCAAGACCTGTCATGAAAAAAAGCCATCAGTCATACAGATCTCTAAAGGCTGAAGACCAGACATATTATTATACGGAAAGTCACCTTTTTATAAAATGGCTGGTCACCTGGCTCCCTGGTCTTCAGAAACTCATCAGTGTTAAAAACTCTGTGTTCGTCATTAAGGTAATCACTGACATCTCTGGAAAAAGAAGCATTATTTTTAATTATACATGTGTAGAAGATTCAAAATCAGTTCTAGTCTTCTGCACAGGCTCTTATTACTGACCTAAACATGTTCACGATGAGCTCCAGGGTGATGTTTTGTATATCCAAATTGAGCCTGTGTTGCCAGCGTTTTCTCTGCATCCGCAGCTCATTAAGATTGCTACAGGTTCTCTGATGAACCGCTTCCAGGTCGTAGTGTAATTGAAGACCTTTCCTTCTACATGAAGATCCAGCAAACAATTATAAATCTGACAAATACACGACCGTTAATTATATAATGGGACCTGGGTCATATACCAGTTGGTTTGGAAGCCGGTTTGGCTGGCTTTAACAGGTAAGTATCAGTTTAGATTGCACTATTATTATTTGTATAATTATTGTACCCTTAAATTCATTTCATATGAATGGAGTGGAGGATTAGTGAAAGATCAAAGTCTGTTGACAGAGAAAGCTGATGATCAGCATCATGGTACCAAAAAAGCCTGATTGAATTTTTTGGATTTGTCAACTCGAAACTAATCCTGTAAGCCTGAGTTTGTTCAACTACCATCATGGTACAGGCCCCTAGTCTCACCAGCCGGGTCAGATAATGTGAGTTTATTAATATCTTACATATTTTGATCATTCCAATAGAATAAAGATTCTTAGAGTTAGCAAGACTACATTTAATGGTTAAATGTTTCTTACCGACACTTGAAACGTTGAGCAGCTGCTTGTGGGGTGTCTGGGACGTCAATGTAATGACAGCCAGAGCAGGACACGGTTCCCTCGTCAATATCGATCAAAATTAGGTCATCAGTTAACTGATAAAAACACAAAGATTTCAAAGATCAGAAATCACTGAAGTTGACAGGCTGTTGATTTAAGTAAAAATCATGGATTTCTCAACATATTAAAGTTAGCTAGGGACAGTTTTAATTGAGATGAATGAATGAATAAATAAATAAATAAATACATTTTATGTGAACTAAAGCAAGGGCTTTCAAATTTCAGGTTTTCAAAAATTTCAAGAGAAAATGATGTTCCTAAAGGGAACTAACATAAAGGCATATATAAATACACAATTATACTATGTGAAAATATTAATCGTAATATTAAAAATAAAACTTCTTATAAATTAACTCATTTAAATTAATTAAAATTCATCGTTTAAAATGAATAATTTGTCAAAATTAAAGGCTATTGTACTTAAAGCTAAAAGAAATTATCAAATATGATAAATTATTATAAAATATATTAATGTTTTGTATTAAGTTACATTAATACATCATAAAAATGTTATCAATAGAAATAATTAAAAGTTTTTTGTCCACTGAGATTTCCCCAGTCCTTCTATCACCCCATTGCATGTGGACCCCGATTTGGAAAACCCTGAACTAAAGAACAGCCTAATAAAATAATAAGCACCATTATTTAGGCTTTACCTTGGCAACGTCCTCATAGTGGCTGATATGGCATCCCATGAGGAAGGCGGTCGGTGCCATAACAAAGTCAAGCATATGTTGAGACAGTATAGGCACCAGTGGGTGCTGCCAGTGCAGGGGCCAAATATACAGCATGAAACACTCTACTATCAGGGTCAGTTTGGCCCAGTCCGAGGAAAAGAACACCATACGCTGCTCTGTGAGTATACTGGCTATGATCTGCAGGGGAACAGAGACATAAAACATTTTTCCAATGTGATGTGGACCAAAACTTTCTGTAACTTCTTTGTTTAATCAAAAAGTTCCATTTAAAAAGAATTTTTTTTAAAAAAAATCTAAAATTGACTGGTTTGGATTTCCAGACTGTCTGTGTTCACTCAAACTGCTAACAAAGAAAACCCCTCAATTTTTGTTGTTTCCATATTAAGTCATCAGCATTTATATTTGACCTGCAGCAGCTCTCTGGACTTGAAGCAGAGGAGTGGAAGATGTAAGTCCAGGTCGATAACTGGATGATTTTTATCTTCTCTGGATGGAAGGACAATCGTCAGAGGTCGCAAGGTGAACATCTGACATGAAAAATAATGTAAATATACTTCACATATATTATGTATTTCGTCTTTACATTATAACATATCATAGACTTTTTCACGTTGTTACAATTTTATTTCAGCTCTCTAATTTTGCTAAACTTTAGATGCCTAAAAGTACCCACCACATACAGCTGACCAGGAGGAGGAACTGGGACTAGAGCCAGTTTAGCAGAGAACTCCCTCACTTGCACTTCCATATCCGTCATTTGACAGATTTTGAGCTGAACTAAGAGGCTGCGGATGAGAAAGTGAAAACTCAGGAAATGGAAGAAAAGGTGCTGTGTATTATTTTAGATATTAAACTGCTTTCTCCTATATCAGTTTAATATACAACTATGACTATGCATTTGTAGGTTGAATTCTCTGAAAAGTGTGAATACAGTGGCTCTGCAGTGATATCAAAACAAGCTCTTTTGTTTGTAGTTTCCTGCTTTAATTCAACTAATGCAAATAAATGGGTTATGGGTGTGTTCCTTATAGGATGGACAAACTGAGTATTTTATGAAGACTAGAAGTAGTAGAATTTAGTACTGCTGATAAGCCTCTTGTTATATATTATCCTCGGTCTTCCAAATATTTTAAAAAGTGAAAAAAGTGAAAGTGAAAGTGACATGTGGCCAAGTATGGTAACCCATACTCAGAATTTGTGCTCTGCATTTAACCCATCCTAAGTGCACACACACAGCAGTGAACACAGAAACACCGTGAAGACACACCTGGAGCAGTGGGCAGCCATTTATGCTGCGGCACCCGGGGAGCAGTTGGGGGATCGGTGCCTTGCTCAAGGGCACCTCAGTCGTGGTACTGAAGGTGGAAGAGAGCGCTGTACATTCACTCCCCCCACATACAATTCCTGCCGGACCTGAGACTCGAACTCGCAACCTTTGGGTTACGAGTCTGACTCTCTAAACATTGGGCCACAACTTCCCCCTGTTTTATTGTTTTTCAATAAATCTGAATAAATATCTTGAATCTTACCTAGACAGACAGTCTTTGAGTGCATTGTAATATGGGTGTTTTGATATAACACATATTGCATAAGAAATGTAGAGTTGCGGAGACTTGTACAAGGACCGATGTCCATTCTGCATCCCTTCCTGTATAACAGTGTTTAAAACAAAATGTTTGAATATGTCAGTGCCTTAATCAAAACTGCATCATCAGAACACCACCATATAAAAGTACTCTGGAAAGTACTCCAAATCACAATTTCATTAATCAATGGTATTAGCTTTATTTTTGGACCTTAAAACAAATGATATTCATATATGTGTGTGTGTGTGTGTGTGTGTCTGTGTGTGTGTGTGCGTGCGTGTTTTTGTGACATACGAGGACACAAATTTGTATAATGACATGGGTATGACATAGGTATTACAAGGAGAGGGTGATTTATGAGGACATTTCCCCATGTCCCCATTTTTCAAAAGGCTTATAAATCATGCAGAATGAGTTTTTTGAGAAAGTAAAAATGCAGAAAGTTTCCTGTAAGGGGTAGGTCTAGGTGTAGGGCGATAGAAAATACGGTTTGTACAGTATAAAAACCATGACGCCTATGGAATGTCCCCACAATTCACAAAAACAAACGTGTGTGTGTATGTGTGTGTGTGTGTGTGTGTGTGTTTGTGTGTGTGTATGCATGTGCGTGAGTGTGCATGTGTGTGTATCCTAAATATAAATGAAACATGATTGGTCAGAGTTATATTATATAATGTGACGGAATTCATGATTCATGCATGTCCGATGTCCTAATTTGTCCTAATATGTCCATTGTCCTAATATGACCTACGTCTTACTTTGAATAACCAAAAAGGGAATATTAAATTGTTACTATTTTAAACGCATATTCAATCCACAACATGCAAAACAGTAAGAAAAAAGCTGTAAATCAATTGCCTGAAATTCAATAGAAAACAGTATTTGCATATTTCACTGTAGTTAGCAGAAACATACACTGTGCCTTTGACTTAATTTTGCCTTCTTTTTTTTTTTTACATTTTTGCTGACTCAAGCACACTAACTGAAATAATTTAAGTATTAAAATAAATAGGAATAACTGCAAGATCGACAAGTAGTTGGCATTGTATATGAACAGACAAAATAATCTTACATCTTAACAATTTAAAGTTTTCCTTCAGCATCTTATGTTCTACCCATGCAAATGCCAAAAAAGATAAGAATGCATGCACCCTTTCTGATTATTGGTAGTTATACTATATATACACACATGCAGTATATATAAGAATGTATGTAAATATACAATAAACTTTAAGAAAAACTAGAGCAACTTCCAGTTATAACATCACAGTTATTTGGGACACACTCATAAACAACAAATAAAATTCAGCACAGGTGATCTGTCAATACACAACCATAATGAGAGGCTAGATCATAAAAAAGAATCTGACCTGTATTGCTCTATAGTACTGGAGAACTACTCCATGAGTCTGGTTTCCAAACATGTCAGTAAAGACTAGGAAGTGAAATTGTTCATCCTTTTGCTCCTTAGTTATCTGAAGTCCACCTGATTTAAAAGAAAGAAATGAATGTTAGTCTAATCTAATCATTCTAAAGTAATGTTGCAGCTACTGTGAACTATTTCACATTTATAGTATGAATTGCTCTTTAGTCAGTTAACACCTTTATTTTTATACTCTTTATACTGCTGTGGGCTGACCTTTGCCATTTTCCACAGAGATTTTAAACTTTTTCTCAAGTATTACACTGTGTAATGTATGAAGATCTGCATGGAACAGGGTTGCAGCAGATGCACTGACATGATTCAACAACCAGTCAAGCTTTTGCATTTAAATTTGTTTCACCTGGAAAGCAGAGTTGTGGCAGAGCCACCAGATCCAGCTCTTTGGGAGCACTAACATTCTCTGTGGTTTCTTCTTTGGGGTTTCCAGCCTTTATATCAGGCCTATCATTTTTCTTCTTAATGAAGAAGCGCTGTTGCTGGGTCTGGCTGAAGTTTCTCTCGGTTGGTTCACTGAGACTTTCTTTAGACACAAATGGAGGTGCATGGACCTGTAGGACCTCAGGATCCAGCAGCGGTAGAGGACTTCCATTCACCTGCAGCAAAGACTGGACACAATGCATTGTCAAGACCACTGATATGATTGGAGACTTAATCTAATGAGAATGTAAATATAATTTTAAACCTTTTTTAAAAGCAATATTCACTTTTTATGTGCAAAAAAACCAAAAACAATAATAAAATAATTGTATGTATCTTGGCACCTTTCACAAACTGCTCCTATGAACTTCTATGAATTTTAAAACTTTTTTAAAAATAAAAATATATATATATATATATTATTCTAATTAATATATAATAAATAACAATTAATATTTTCTATAAAATAGCTAAATTTTATATTTTGAATTAAAGGTTAACTTGAAAATGAAAATGAAAAAAAAAAAAAAAAAAAAAATGCAGCCAAATCAGGAATTCCATCCCATATAGCTCTGGGCCTGTACCATCATGTCTGATGCACATGATGTTTTTAAATAAAGAGATCCGCTGTTGTTAAGGTGGTGCCTTACCCCTCATAACAGTTTAACAAAGACTTGCAGAAAGATTTGCAGAAATTATTTTACCTGGGACAGCTCCTTCAGTTTATCATTTGCAGGACCAACAACGATACATGCTTCCAGTAATCCTGAAGGCAAACCGTCTGCCATTGGGAATCAACAGGATTGTGAACTCACGGCTCTCATAAGATCTGTGAAGAGAGAAATTAATGAAGAAAATGCACATATTCATATTCATGTAGAAATCTCTAGTTCCTGGGTTTCAAACTGAAATCTGAAAGAAGTAAAACATTTTTGTTTAACAGATTATGTGCGATAAACTTTAAAGATGCTATGTTATATGTTATATGTACATTAACACCTCAAGTCAGGGATAACACATCAGCAACACAACAGCATGGTTGTGCGAACAAAGAAGAAACAAAGAAAGCTATTACACAGGCACCCCGGAAACCACAGATAAAAGAGATGTGTCACTAATCTCATTTTCCTGATCTGGGAAGTTCCAGGGTTAAATTTGACTCATGTGTGTGTTGCAAATGTAAAATTTCTAAAAAAAAAAAAAAAAAAAAAAAAAATATATATATATATATATATATATATATATATATATATATATATATCTGAACAGCTTAGGCTAGAATATTTCAATAACTGAAGTGGGAAGTAGGCTACTATTTTAAACACATATTCAATCCACAACTGAAACATACATTGTAAAAATATAATTATGTGCAAGCCAAACTAAATATTTAAAAAACTGTAACAAATGAGCATAAGTGTTTTTTTTTTTTTTTTTACTGTAGTCAGCGGAAATATACAATATGCATTCAACTTCAGATAATTAGTTACTGCTTTTATTTTGCCTAAATTTATTAACATTTTTGCTAATTCAAGCACGGTAACTGTTATAATTTAAGTATTTATCCTAATAGGAATAACTGCAAAAAATCGACTAGTAGCTGACGTTCTCTATGAACAGATAAATATTTTTAAAGTTGTTATATAAGGGGATAACATATTGTAAAGTTTTTCTTAAAGTTTATATTCTAACCACTTACATGCCCATCTTTGCTGGAAATATAAGAATGCACGCACCTTTGTCGATGACCGCTATTATGAAAGTGAAATTACGCACGGGACAGGTGGAAAGACAAAAGAACAGGATACAGTAAACACGCTGCAGTGAGCAGAGTGATCTGCGCCTGCGCTTTACAGTCAGCAGACACTACATGCTCTCCACGGCCAGTGCTACCTTTAACATGACTGACGAGCAGTGTTTTTACAGGTCAAGCGCTCTCAGGCGTCGCCGACACTGCTGTGTGTCTAACAAACTGAGAAGAGATGAGACTGCCAGAGGTTCTGAGATTAGATGAGAAGAGCAACTCGCTCCTTCTCCAAGACTCCGACTGTTTATGAAAGATGCCCAGAGTCTGGAATGATCTGCTTGGTTTCATTGGAGACGGTAAAGCAGCTGCAGGCAGACATCTTTGTCTCTATATCAATAACCCTTCTTAAACTAGAAGCATTCATACCCATCAACCCATCAGGACTTTTTGTTCTGCAAAAGTAAACAAAATTTTTTACTAACATTTAAATTTACTCACCCTTAAATATTTTGATGTGAGAAGACAACATACTGTAAATCCTAACTCATTCATGACACTAAGTTTTAGTGTAGAGTGTTATTCAGAAATGTCAAAAAGACAAAGACAAAAAACAACAACAAAAAAACAACAACAAACAAACAAACAAACAAAAAAAAAGTAGGCTATGTTCACAAAACACAAAAACACATCCCATATATTAGCTTGACCATTTTTTAATGTTAAGTCAACAGTTGTTGATTTTGGAGTTAATAAAGCCTAATGTTTGTATTCAGAGTTTTTATCTTAAAATAAGGTAAAGTGATGAGAAAAAAAAACCCTCAGTGTTCTTTATTGTGTTTAATGTATTAGTTACTGTTTTAAACAAACAGTTGAGTCAGGATGGTTCCCGAATATTTATTTAATTTTTTAAAAATTATTATTATTTTATTTTATTTTTTTGATGAGGTAAAAAGAGAAGAGATTGCAATGGCAATTTAAAATATTTAATTGAACCAACAATGATTTTGGTAAATTAAACTAAACTAATGAATAATAATAATAATAAATTAACAAAAGTAATTCATCAGACATTAAAATTATTTTTAAAATTATTGTAGTTGACATTTGATATGAACGTTATTATTCAAAAGTGCCCCCCTCGATGACGTCACAACACAATTAGAACGTGTCACGTGTTAGTATTTAAAGGCTTGGAACTCACTAGTTCATTTTGTTGGTTGAAGTTTCGGAGTAGTCTGTTTTCAGAGTGAAAAAACCTGAGTTATCATGGGACTGTTTTCACAACTAAAGAAAGCGTTTAAAAAGGAGCGTGCACACGAACCCCACCCCTGTGTGCCGCTCATGGATAGATGAAGGGAGAAAGGAGGCAGGGAGACAAGAGAAAAAGAAGAAGAGGTTTTGGAGATGTGGCCTTCATCACTATTTTAGCCAAAGAGGAACATACAACGTGGCTGTGGTGTGGCAGAGAAAGGGAACCAGAGTGAGGCGGGATCGATTTTGAGACTTACTGATGGTAAAATCACATATGATGATAAAAGTTTTGATTAAAGGGAAATTATAAGAAGGGGAAACTTCTGTTGTTCTCAAACACACACACACACACACACACACACACACACACACACACACACACACACAAAATCACTGGCCCAGATACTGCTGACATATCACAACAAACATTTTAGAGTGACAGTTTAAAGATTTTTAACCTATTAAGTTACAGTTAACTAAATCCATCAAATAAATTTCGTTATTTTAAATAATATAAATGTCAACTGAAATTAAATAAAATATTTTAAAACAGTAAAATCATTGCAACTATTTGTCAAAGCAACATTTCTCATTTTCATTTAGTTTAACTTGATATAGGCCTACTAAAATAACTAAATCTGAAATAAAAATGAATATTATGTATACATATTCAAAAACAAAACAATAACTAACAAAAAAAGACAAAAACACAACAAAATTAATAAAACCTTAAAATTAAAATGAAGCCTAAAATAATAGTAAAGTAATAGTAACAGTAAAATAATTAAGCTAAATTACACTGATTCTTAAGATAACTTTAGGTGTCATTACCAAAACAGTCAATACTGTGAATGTTAATTCAGAAATAGATTTACATTGTCTTAAATTTTTTTAAAGATTTTCTAAAGAAACGTTTCAAAAAAAAAAAAAGTTTCAAAAACCATTATTTTTTTATACAATCTTTGTTATTAATATTCTCTCTTTAGATCAGACTTCTCTACAACACATCCCTATTGTAGAGATCCAAGATCAAGAACCTCCAGCCTCTGAAGTCCTCCCTGTTGTAGAAGAACAGCTGGAGCAGGACGTCCTCCAACATCAGGACGTCCACGCTTCAGTTAGTTTGACCGAAGAGAACAAAGTGGAAGAGCTGGACAAGGGTAAATTTACTGCTATAATCCATTTCTCACTTTCCCAGTGGATAGATTTATTAGGTGTCATTACCACTGATCTATAATAGAGAACATTATATATAGATCAGTGGTCATTACCAAGTCAGTACAAATTTTAATTCAAAAAAACAAATCGATTTACATTTCTTGGAGATGTTTCACTTTTTTCCAAAAGTGTCCTTCAATGAAAAACTACTAAAATTTGAGAATGCAATATTTTATTCATATTATTGGTATTCCCTACTTTAGATCAAACATCTCTACAACACATCCCTATTGTAGAGATCCATGATCTTCATGAAGCTCCAGCCTCTGAAGTCCTCCCTGCTGTAGAAGAACAGCTGGAGCAGGACATCCTCCAACCTCAGGACGTCCACGCTTCAGTTAGTTCCTCTATAGTTGACAAAGTGGAAGAGCTGGACAAGGGTAAGATTACTGTCATAATCTAAAACAATACACGCATTCTCACATTCCCAGTTTTTCAAAAGTTCCCCTAAATGAAGAACCACTCTAATTTGAATATGCAATATTTCATTCTTATTATTTATCTGACTTGATTCATGTTATTGGTATTCCCCTCTTCAGACCAGACCTCTCTACAGCAAATTGTAGAGATTCATTGTAACGAGGAGTCAGCAGATTGAGGATCCATGTGCAGTTTATTTAACACCAGAATAACAAAGACCAACAGCCGTAAAGACGAGATGAGGGTATGAACAGAACAGGCTACAATCGGGGCAGGCAGCAGAGAATCACAATCCAGTAGACAGATATGGGTCAAGGCAGGCGGCATAGAATCACGGTACAATAAACAGATATGGGTCAGGGCAGGCGGCAGAGAATCCAGAAACGAGAGACAGTCCAGGTCACAACAGAATAAACAATCCACAATGAAAAACGCTCAGAAATGATCACCTCGGCAAATCAAGACTTCGCAGGGATGAATGTGTGTGGTGTGTTTATATGGAGAGAGTGTAATGATTAGCAGGTGCGTGTGCAATCAGTCCCA
>JAFVLL020036528.1:0-22759 GCA_021397915.2 Tor tambroides | reverse complement strand
ATTTGAGTATCATCGGCATAAAAGTGAAACGACACCCCATGTTTTCTAAAAATAGATCCCAGAGGCAGCATATATAATGAAAATAGAGAGGGGGCCAAGATAGAGCCTTGCGGAAGGCCACAGGGGAGAGAAGCAATGGAAGATAAAAATTCTCCTAGCCTAACCACATATTTCCTCTCAGATAAAAATGACTGGAACCACTTTAGAACTGTGCCAGAGAGACCCACCCAAGATTTCAGTCTGTTGATTAATACAGAATGGTTAACAAAATCAAAAATTTGAGCCGGGGACCTCTGGTCTAGTTGACACGGAATGACCCTATAGTAACTCCTTTGCAAAATCCTAACAATGACCAAGATTGTTGCACATATGCAGCTTGCTTTGTGAATGTCAGTCAGTATTAGAGAAACTTAGTAACTACTGTAGATGAGCACATTTGCTGAACTTGCTTATGTGTGCAAAACTCAATGTTTGGGTGGTTGCTACGGCCTGACTAGGTGGTTGTTATGGTGTTTCATATATTCTTGGATGTTGCTATGGTATTTTGGGTGGTTTCCAGGGTGTTGCTTTGGTGTTCTTGGTGGTTCTTAGGATTTAGCTAAGCAGTTACTATAGTATTCAGGGCGATTGCAAGTGTGTTGCTTTGCACTATGGTTGGTAGGTGGTAGCTATGTTGTTTCAGGTATTTTAGGGTGTTACTAGGGTATTTTTGTGCTTTCTGGGATGTTGCTGTGGTGTTCTTGGTCATTGTTAGGATTTTGCAAAGGAGTTACTATGGGGTCATTCCGTGTCAACTAGACCGGAGGTCCCCGGCTCAAATTTTTGATTTTGCTAATATTTTTTCTGAAGAAACATAGACATGTAAAGTGATGAAAGCCAAAATATTAAATGTCATGGATTAATATTTACTGAGTAATCCACTATTTTGTAGAGGGGGGTCAAAATGACAATTTTCACCTGAGATTCAGAGCCAAATTACAAGGGGGTAAAAATGACCTCAGAAAGATGGCAGCATCATAATGTTATTTTTACACTGAGATTGGTAGCTCTATTAATAAAATCTGTTGACTTTAACAGTCTTTGTTACATTATATGCCAATGGTGACCATTCAAAAATGGGGAAACAGCACTTTTCAAGTTTTTACTCCAAAGTTTGCATGTCTATAACTCAAGAAGTATTAAATATATCTTAATGCCCTTTTAGATTTTGGGTCTTGACAAAATTCTTTTTTGGCATCTTTATTTTTAAGGCCCTACATGCTTCGGTTCCAGAGTTTTTGGAATTTCAATATGGCTCCAGGGGTAAATCATTAAATTGTACACATTTTCAGTGGTCAAAAACCAAATGTGGGTCAATTTTCAAAAATATGAGACTTCATTTCTTTTAAAGAGGAATGTCTGAAGAACATAATGTTGAAACTAGAGATGTATCTCATTTCTTTCTGTCAAGACAACTGCATGGAACATACCTGTCTGAGTGCCATACATATTCTTTTTCCAAAGTTTGTGTGCCTATAACGCAAGAAGTATTAAAGATAGTGCAATATAATTTTAGACTCTAGTTCTTAATGAACTTTTCTTTTGGAATCTTAATTTTCAAGGCCGTACATCGTTCACTCCCAGTGATATTGGGATCTCAATGAGGCTCTATGTCCAGATGGATCAATTTTACCCATTTTCAGTGGTTGAAAACCAAATGTTGGTCACTTTGTATATAGCCGATACTTATTTTATTTAAAGAACAATGTCTGAAGAATAAATAATGTTGAAATTAGAATTATATCTTGTTTCCTTCTATCAAAACAATTGTGTATCACATATCTGTCTGGGTGATAAAAATGCACTGAATGGTCAAGTTGAGGCACATTACCTTGCTCTCTGTAGTCTATTCATAAGATTCTATATTTGAATCAGTTTCAGGGATATTTGGAAGAAGGAATTTTGTTAATTTTAACAGCTTCTGAAGCTACCAAGAATTTAAACATGCAGCATTGTGACGTTTTAAACAAATCCCATTCTTCATAGTGAAGTGTGGTTGCTTTCACCACACATTGCATTCACATCAATAAACCAAGATTTACCTCAGCTAGATTAATTATTAGAATTTGTTTTTCTTTTTTTTATTGTTATAAAACGTGAAGCATAGTTATAAATCGAAGTAATATCTACTGCTAATGGGCATATTTAGCAGAATCACTGATAGTACCTCAAACATTGAAGGCCTCTTATACTTGAAATAATTAACACTGGGTAATTCTAAACCCTAAGTAAATGGGATCCTGGGTAATCTTATTTTGCATTTCACACTATTCATACTTTACCTACAGTTAACAATTAATCCTGGTCATTAATAGTCCGACGTGTCACACTGCACATTCCTAAACCCTGGGTTACTGTTATTATTTGCATATTTGCTTTGTCAACAGTAATAAATTCAAAACCACATTTGGTTTCAATTGAAAATGTTTAGGATACTAAATTTGGACATAGAGCTGCACTGAGATCTCAATATCTCTGGGATTAAACCATACAGGGCCTTCCAAAAGAAAAGTTTCTTAGGAAACAAAATCTAAAATCATATTAAGATAACTTCTTAAGATAAATTCATGAGTTACAGGCACGCAAAATTTGGAAAAAAAGAATATTTATGACATTCAAACAGGTATGTCCTATACAATTGTTTTAATGGAGGGAAACAAGATACATTTCTAATTTTAGCATTACTCAGACGTTTCACTTTAAATACAATCATTATCAGCTGTATGTAAAGTGACCAACATTTTGGTTATTCTGTTATTCTTCCTCTAGGTGATACCGCAATGGGGTGGGGGGGGCTGAACTCTGCGCTCAAGCCAAGCCTCGGGTTCGAGCCTCCATTAAGGACAGCAAGCCAAGTTCGTTTACCATTAACCATCAAGACTGGATGGGCAGGCGAACTCGTGAACTTGGTTTTTGGTTGCTAGGGCATTGGTAGGTGGTTGCTATACTGGTTTTGAGTATTCTCTAGGGTGTTGCTAGGGTATTTTGGATGGTTTCTAGGTTATTGTTAGGCTGTTTATGGTGTTCTGGTTGGCTCTTGGACTTTGCAAAACAGTTGCTGTATTATTCAGGGTGATTGCAAATATGTCGCTTGGTCTCAGGTTGCTAGGGAATTTCTAGGTGGTTTCTAGGGTGTTACTATGCTGTTGATATTGTGTTCTGGGTGGTTTTAGGATTTTGCAAGATGGTTGCTAGGATGGCTGCAAGTATATTGCTATATCCATGATTTCTAGGGCATTGCTAGGTGGTTGCTATGGCATTAGGGTGTTGCTTAAGTAGCCTAAACTGGTTAATACTCTACTGTGTAGCGTCTCGCATTTTTAAAAGCAAAAACATGTTGTGTGTGATTTGTCCCTGAGCCAGCAAGTCTAATAACATATGAAAGTCTTTTAAAGTTCAAAGAAACTACTTCATTTTTTGACACACATTCACTCTATGGACTTTCTTCATCGCTGGATGGATAAAACCATTTTATATTGACTAAATGACAAAGAAAAAGTATTTCATGAGGATGAACTTGCTCCTGCACAGTTATTCTTCAAAGATGACATTGCGCACTATTGAAAATGTAGTTGAAAAACCTTGAAAATGTCTGTTCTTGTGACAGAAACAGCTGTGTTGGACTCTGTAGACAACCCTTCAAAGCCCAGTGCATGTATGACTGATTCTTTTTACGCTTATTCCCAGTACATGCATACAAATGAGAGCTTCATCGCCATATATCTTTTAGATTACACAGAAAGATCAATGAACAACAGTGGTTTTTTCTTCTGGAGAAGAGAGTAAACAGTTCTTTGGAGTATGTGATGCACACTTCACAAAACAACATCTCCCATGAATGCATGGGATTAAAAGTAATTGATTTAGCTGAGAATCTTCTCTTATTGAATACATTTGTCGTATAATAATGCTTATCAATCCCAGAGGAAATTCAATCAGCGGTGGCTCTTTTTTGCCTCAGGAGACTCAAAGGAGTTCTCGGTTTGCTTTTAATAGTTAACATTGTCTAAGGTATTTCTCTTTAAATTACTAAAACAGATTGCCTGTTGTTAACTGAGACAACTGTTGATGTGCAGTAAGAGAATATAAATATACAATAAAATATATCATTTGGTTGAGGTAGAATTTGATGAGAAATTGAGTTCATATTGCAATTTTTGTCTTTTGATTGCATACTTTGATGCATCTTTTTTCCTGTCTAAGACATGCATTTGAGATGTTAAAGAGATGTCATTTGTGATCTCCTTGTGCCAAATGCGAGAATCCTTGATGCATTTCATTACTGCAGTGCATTGATTCATCTGTTAATTTCTTTGGTCATTTTAAAGGCTTCTGATTCAGGAATTCATCTCCATGTGTTTTGTAGTGGAGACCAAGTATGTCAATGTCCTAAACCTCAGCTGTGCAATCAGACACGGACTATGCAAGGACAGAATAGCCAGTATTTTACCGTTAGTCTCTTATGCTCACCGAAGCTGCATTGAATTGATCAAAAATACAGTAAAATATTTTATTTTATTTTAATTTGTTTTGTTTTACTTTTTCCTGTGGAAACCATGATACACTACCATTTAAAAGTTTGGAGTACTTTTTTCTTAAAAAAATGAATACTTTTATTTGGCAAGGACACAGTAAAGACATTTAAATGTTACAAATGTGTTACTATTCATCAAAGAAGTAAACACAGCTATGACTTTGAGCATTTTTTGACTCATTTGATCAGACTGCAAAAGTGTAAGTCTCAGCAGTAGTATGCAGTGTATACAGTGCAGTATTCAGTACGTATAAACTCGTATTGCATTGCAAACAGCCCTTCTTTCATGTGGATGCACATTTTCTCTCACTGTGTCTAATCCATATGAATCATTCTTTCTCATCAGAATGAGCAGCTACAGGATCTAATGGTTGTATTTACATGAATTGATTCTGCTTGAAATACTGAAAAACTATACGGCTACCGAAGAAATGGCCTCATCCGTCTTGAAGAAGAATGATATTGTAAGGTGCAGATTAATTTTGTGATATAAATCAAATTTCTTAGTTAGTTGATTGATTGTCTTGTATGGTGTAATCTTTCTGTGACCCAAAACAACAATAATTGACTTGAAAATAAAGAATTGGGAGAAAGATATTTGGTAGGCCTTCAGACATCACAGTGTTTTCATTTTTGTTACATTTTGTTATTTTTGGAGATATTACAAAAAAATGATTTATTTACTTAAGTAAAAAATGTACAAATATCACCACTTTCCATATAGAAATGTAATAATATGTGACATATATTATCATATATCAAGAGTTATATTGCCATATATTTTCACATAGATATATTCTCTGGGTATGGAGATATATGTTTATAAAATATATACAATCCTCATTTGTATATATTCATATGTTAATAATATTTATATGATTTTTTATATGCTATTATTATATGTAGCAACTATATGTGTCAAGAAATTGGAACAAATGATATATATTAAATTTGTTCCAATTTCTAATAGGTTTCAGATTTGTTTTTTACTTCATGTGACAATATATTTAATATATGGACATTAACATATTACATTTTTGTATGGGATTATCAGTTTCAAATGATCATATAATTTCAAATGAAGATAATGAAGTATTTTTTAGTTGTCATATCATCTGACACCATTGCGAAGCTGCTGATCGCGCTTTGTTTGATATTTTATCTAATGCAGTGACTTTCCGACATTTTTCGAAGTGTGTTTGAACTGTTGTTTTATTCTGACTGTTGTACTGCAATTTTGATGCTGCTGAGACTAAAGAAATATTCTTCAAGTCCATTTACATTTTTATGCATTTGGCACACACTTTTTTCCAAAGTGACTTAAATTGCATTCACTTTTATTGATCTGAGGTCATGCTCTCTCTGGGAATCAAACCCATGACCTTGCCATTGCTAGCACCATGCTCTACTGTTTGAGCTACATGAGGACTGTGAATGAAGCAGAAGTCTCTTAATGAAAAAACTATTTCCATACTCGGGGTAAAAGATTCAAATCATCAGGGGACATTATTAATTTCTCCTGTATTTTGGATAGTGGGAGTCTCTAAGCGTTCCTCGGAGCTCTGAGTCTGGCTAAGCCTCTTAGGTTTGCTACACTGACTCATCCAACTGCTGGAATAAAATCCAGACGCTCTGTGCTGAAACATTCAGTAAGTAATTTTAGATTTTATTCCCCTTCGGTACCAAAAGCAGTGAACAAGTATGATTTTTTTGCTCTGTGATCTGTTATATCGACGTCATGCTTTTTGCACACAGAATGGTTATAACATCTGCCAGCAATGGGCTAACTGGACCATGCTAACCGGCCAAGCTCTGACGTCCTGATATTGAGGGCAATGAAATGTCTCGAACAACATAATCCAGTGAGTTCAACCAGATGAAGACTCGACGAGCAGTGCGAAATCAAAACGTCATCCTTATGGCAAACCGTAATAATGTGCATAACATTTGACTGAATGAAAGCAGAAATGCAACAGTTCACCAGGTCATAACATCAAAATGTTAAACTTCATAATAATATGCAAATTAATGAGTACAAAAAATGATGGATATAAAGTGTAACGAAACATCTACACTGGATGCATGCAGTGTGATTTGACAAAACTAGGTTCATAACCATTATATTCATCTGACATTATATTCATCTCAAAAATATGGGCTCAGTAAGAAAAAATCCTTTTATTCAGCAAGGATTCATTCAACTGGTCAAAAGCGACATCATTTATCATGTTATTTCAAATAAATGCTGTTCATTTGAGCTTTATGAAAAAGATTGGTCACAATTTTCACTAAAATGTTGGGCAGCACAACTGTTTTCAGCATTGATAATAATAATGAAATGTTTCTTGAGCAGCAAATCAGCATAGTAGAATGATTTCTGAAGGATCATGTGACACTGAAAGATGCTGGAGTAACGACGCTGAAAATTCAGCTTTGATCACAGCAATCAACTACATTTTAAAATAGAAATCAGTTGTAGCAATAATGCTTGCACAATATGTGTAAAAATTTTTTGCAAGTGTAAAATAACCAATGCAAAGTCTGTTGAAAATAACATGGGGTTTTATTTTCATTTTTCTGTAGAACTCTGAGAGCTGAACGGTCCGTTGTTGAATATTCGGAGGTGACATGATTTTTTTGCTTTATGTATAGACGTCCTCAAGCTGTCACAACACAACGTCAGTCTCTTCCAGTGCAGACATGGTGGAAGTGAAGTGTAGAAATACTTTCTCGTTTCCAAGTTTAACGTGCAGTCACTTTAAGAAAACCAAGTGAATGCTGAACACTACAAAAAGTTACTCATAGTGCTTTAAGTGCAATGATATGCATGTTTGAACATCACAACCAACCAGTGATGGTTAGTGCAGGACTTTCAATTTGATGACCAATGGCAGATGAGAGGAGTGTTTGGGAAACGAATTGTTGCAATTCTGTTTGAATGTAATGTTTTTGGACACTGCATTAAAAGAAAATAAGATTTACTCAAATTCATATTAAACGCAATTAGCTAAATTTTAGAGTGCTTTTTTTTTGACACACTTAAGTAGTAATTTCACAAGTTGCAATTTAAAATATATTTACAGTATGTAACTAAATTGCAAATGTTATTTTTTTTTCCAATTGCATTTGGTGATTCTAATGATGCAGAAATTACACTGCAAAAGTATACTTAAAAGACAAACATTCTTAAATCAAGATAAATTTACTTAAGAAGCAAAATGACTTAAAAAAAAGTCACATGATTAAGCAAATTTTTGCTTAAAACAAGGAAAAAAATCTGCTAATGGGGGTCAGAAAAAAGTCTTCATTTGCCTTTGAATTAAGATTATTTTTCTGACCCCACTGGCAGATTTGTTCTTGTTTTAAACAAAGACCCACTTAATTTTGATGCATTCTTTAGTTTAGAAAACAAGACTTAATATTCAAGTTATTTTGTTTCTCATGTAAGTGTATCTTGATTTAAGAATGTTTAGATAGTGTGTTTGTTTTTTCTTTGCACACTTTACCTTTAACTAATCTTGTTTAGAACAGGTTTTAAACAGGTCTTGTCTTGTTTTTAATGCGTGTGCATGTGTGTAAACTGCTTCTCTTCACGCACAATCTGTTCTGTTTATCTCAAGCTGACTTTCAAATGTCCCAGTATCAAGCGCATCAAACACATGCTGCTGACTGTATGGATGTTAACTACATCTGTTCAGAATTATACCTCAAACACGCCATAAAAATGTTGCATTAAGAAAAAACAATCCATTATGCATTCAACACTGCGCTTCACCTGGGACGTCCCGCACACACGCTGTTGCTTCAATAAAAAAACAACAGGCATTTTTCTGAACTCTCCTATCCATGGCTCAGTTTCTCTGCGTGTCTGTTCCTGTAGAAGCTACGTCTGTCTTATGGAGAGACGGCCGGTGTGAGGGTTTCTCGTACAGCAGGACTCAACCCACAGGACTGTGTAAGTAATCTCTCTGAATCTGAGCACAGAATGACCCTGTGCCAAATACAAAACCACCTTAACGCTCCGCTGAGATTTCTTCATCCTCGGCAAGACATGAGTGGAGTCAAAGGTTTGCAAAAACCAGAGACTTCAATCGAAACTCCCACAGTTTGCTAACTGTACTTAGTATGAATGAACCGCTGCAGGAGAACAACTAGATTCTGACATTTTCTGAAGAAGAAGCCTGTGTGAATCTCACCAGGGTGCTGTGGGTGGTTTCTAAGACGTTTCTAAGATGTTGTGGGTGGTTTCTAAGTGTTGCTATGCGGTTGCTGGGTGGTTTTTTTTACTTGTCCGGGTCAAAAGAGTCCTGCACCCTCAAATCTCTAGATCTCCTGGTCTGTAGAAATGGTTCGGTTCCATGGGATTTTCACCTTTTTTATCTTCCAGCATGTAAAAATAGTGTCTAATCACTTGACAAAGATTTGACGAATCATTCAAACTTAAGGATTAGGATTTTGAGCATTTGTAAAAGTTATGCTTGTCCTAGCAAACACCACAAATTTGCTTTAATTAGGTGTATTAATTATGATTCATACTTGCAAAGATGTACACTTTAGTGTACTATTAAAAATACTACTTCTTATGGTCATAAAATACTTTAAACTGCAAACTGCATCTGATGTTTTCTGACAATTAATTGTATGTCATTAGCAATTACACAATGTATATTCAATATATAGTTAAAATTTATATTAAATGCAGTTATTTGATCTTTAGAGTGCTTTTTGATTATGGGACTTAAGTGCATATTTTTATTTTGTTCATAATTACTTTTATAGTCTTTGTAATATGGTTAAAATGCTGCTAAAGCATTCATGGGAAACTAAAATATACTTTAATGTCATTTATATTGAAACTTGTATGCAATTTATTGAAATATATTTATAATGTCTCATTTTTAATTAGATTTAGTGCATTTAAAATATATTTACTCTAAATCTAATTACAATAACACAATACAGTTTAAATTCTAATCAAGTATGTGCTTTAGTATGTTAGGCAACACATTAAAACTAGTGTACTTTAAAACATGACAACAGATTATTAAAACATGATTTAAAATGTACAGTAACTTTAAAGTAAAACATAACATGCATTTTTTTTAAATGTGTTAAGAAATGTAGTTATGAAAGCATGCTATTAAATATACTTGAGTGGCTTTTAATTTCATTAATATTATATTATCTGCAAGTACAGCTTTAAAAATATACTTTTAAGATTTGAAGTACACTACAAGTGCACATTCAATACAATTAAGTACACTTCTTTTTCACAAGAGTGTCTCAAAAAAAAAAAAAAAAAAATAACAGCCATTGTTTCGGGTTGACTACATACAGGCTGATGATTATTATATTTTTCTTGCTGAGAGAAATACATATAAGACCACAAAATTACACTATTGTATCTGCTATTCCAATATTTTAGTGCTGCATGCAAGTGCATTCATTTAGCGAAAACTAATCCTGTGGGAAAAGGAAAACTGTTCTGCCAGAAAATGTAGCATTTTAAATTCCTGCTCGTCTGGAATAAATCAATGTAATCTGTTCTTTATCATGTTACTCTGGAGAAAAAAATCTATATAATGATTTAAGATTCTGTCAAGCCATCCTGCACATCCTTGATTCGTGCATTCATACGTGAGTCTCATGAGGTGTGTGTATAATACGCAGCTGATTGACTTCTTGGACCGCGGCGTGACTCCAGGGTCAAACAGTGAATGTGTGTTTGACCTGCAGCAATGTCAAGTGCTTCAGCGCCTTTGGGGTGAACACTTTGAGCTAAATCTGAATTATGAACGCAATACACTGGTAATCATGCTTTCTGCTGGAGTAAGGGATGGTGAATGTTGTGGCTTTATTCCTATAGAATATTATTCTTTGCACACAGAGCCTATTAGTCTTGTATAATCACCAGTATAAAGTCTGGGAATTTTTTACATTTATTTTAGCTAGAAAACTTCTTGTGTTTGTACATGCTGTTTAGTCACAGTTTTATCTTAAATAATTGATACCACTATGCAGTAGATCAGGTCGGAAAAGCTTTGGGGAATAAACATTTGTGCACATTCAGAAGTACTGATTATTTCACAAACATAGGTGCAAATATGTAGCATTCCTGTGGCTCAAACAGTAGAGCATGTGTTAGCAACACCAAGGACATTGGTTTGATTCCTGAGCAATGCATGAACTTATAAAATGGCCTTGAATTCAATTCAAGTAGCTTTGGATAAAAGTGTCTGAATAATGTAAATGCAAGTCAGAAATCAAAGCAGAACCATATCTAATTTTCTACTTCACCCTCATGTTGTGTTCGGGTCATTCTGACCCAGAGTGGCTTTTCTTTTCCCCCAAAATGCTAGTTAATTTAATCATTTTGGACTAAAACTTACTGTCTTTGCTCACACTGGGTATAACAAATTAAAACTTAATCTTACTATTATTTATGTAGTTCTTTAGCACTTTTTGGGGATTTCTTTCCCCTTGTGGTGTTCCTGGTCAAAAATTACAAACCTTGTAAAAACAATTGCTTATCAATTGCTTGTTAAGCTATATTATTATTAAAGATTGCTAACTTTTTGTCATCTTGTTTTTTTTCAGTTAGCACAGGTTTTGTGTTTCTTTTTGCTACTGATTGATTGTATGCTTCATTGTTCTGAGCTCATGCATCTTCAGTTTTTGAGTGAACTGCCAAAATTATGCACAAATAATACTTTTTTCACTCTAAAACTGGTGGATATGCTCAGACGAAGCCAATGTAGCCTATGACCAATCAGTTCTGAAAAAAATAAATAAATAAAAAAATACAAAACCTGTGGTAATTGAAAGAAAACAGGTTGACAGAATGATTGAATCCAAGATTTGGAGATCATATGGCATAATGAGAGATTTACAAGCAGTTTTTACCAAATGAACACCACATCAGCTAAAGGATTTTTAGCAGTGTCTCAGACAGAAATACATTTCCAAGATTTGATGCCTCTGATATGGCAAATATACCCATGTAAGAAAGGTTACTGAATCAAAAGTAATCCACATGCTCTTTATGCGCTGTTGCATACATACAAACAGACTTGAACCAGCATGTATACAGTCATTAGAGTACATTAATTCAGAAAGAAACAACTGCATGCAATGAAAATGACTTGCAATTGTTGATAAAACAGCTCTTGTGCCCGATTCATTTATTTTCACTACTTTATACAGAGGTGTAGAGGGCAGTTTGCTGATTTATATGCCAAGCAGTCGCTAGGTTTTTTTTTTTTTTTTTTTAAAAAAAAAGCTTAATTGTACAGCAATTAGTATCTGTGCAACTTTTCATCATGCTTACATGCAAGATTTGAAACATCTCTTTAGTTTAAAGCATTTGATTGATTGCCTTTGTTCAGTTTATCCCCCAAAGAAACCAATTTATTGCATTAATAACTGGTTTATTCAAGTGCACTGCCTCCCTGTCTGTGTTCTCAATAGGTACAATGTACAATAGCTGTCAGACTATTAAATAGCAATTAAGCATCGACACAAGAAGGTAAACACTCTCCATGCATAACGTGCGTCAACCTCTGATGCCTTTGACAGGCATATTGTAGTTGCGGCTGTGTTTTGACTCCAGACTCATGTGGTCCGCTGAAGCTCATGAATTGTAAGGGGGGCTCGACAGAAATAACACAGCTGCTCATGGCACCTAATAATGGAAGATATATAGATATATATATAACAAAGCAATATTGGTTTTGCCATGCACCCTCTCGCTAGCATATCCTCTCTGATGTGAGTGCACATGGTTATCCTCGCACGCACGCATTCTTCTGCCTTCGACGGGGGCGAAAAGTTGTTACGTTTAAGTAGTCTGAAAAGCATGGAAAATTGCTTTTTGTGTTCGGCCGCAAATGTGCATGCTATAATGCAATGGCCTCCTAATGTTATGTGACTAAAAGAACTTTCCACTGGAAATAACTGAATTGCATAGCCTGTACAGTGTCCCCTGAAGATTAATGCGGTAAATAAGTAGGCCTATTTTTAGATGCTGGATTGTTAGAAAATGACTCATTGCCTTTCCCAGATTCTCCAATTCGCCGTATTATTAAAACAGGAAAAAAAAAAATCAAGTGTAGTTCTTCAGTGTTACTGTGTATTCTCACTCTACTTGTGTGGTCTGCATTAGATGCAATGTCCAAGACTTGTTAATGGCTTCTGTTTATATAAATGCATGCATGTAAATTGTTTGTGCATTATGACTTTAATTGTTGCATTGAATTTAAGTTGACAACTTGTCATGTTTAATTCAATGCAACAACAAAAGAAATCATTTGTAATGATTTTACAAATGGTTTACATGAATTTGGTCTGCTTGCTTCAGAAATGAAGCCCATTGTGAAATATCTGACAGCTACACTTTCAGAAAAATAGGTACAAAACTATCACTGGGGTGGTAAAACAACATTCTTGAAAGATTTCCAGAGGGCAACAATTGCCAAAAAAATTGTGATAATGTACTGATTGTCAAAACATCATGCTGATGTAGTAAGCCTCACAGCTTTTGATGACTTTTAGTGAATAAACAAAATAAGAAACAGTAAAGTACAGTTAGTGCAAATGCTTAAAAATTATGTTCATATTTTGGTATCACTTTACTTTAAGTCTTTATATAATGCATAATGAAAGTAGTTTTAATGCATAAATTATGCCTTGTAATGTAATGTACCTTATAATGTATTGTATGATCTCATGAATAATTGTAAACAGTTATAATATCATCTATTCATGGCTGAACCTTTTGAATAAAAATGAATTAAAACACATGACAAACAAACTTTCAAATATTGTAAATTTAACTTTGGTTACAATTATGTATGAAAAGATATAACACATTATATGCACACTATGAATACCTTTGCACTGTATTATACATAAAGGCCTGTTTACTGGTTACTGGTGTTTTTCATGTCAAAGTATAGTCTTATATCCCAGTTGAAAATGCATTTGAGTATTCTGCACATATAAAATATTTTGAACATTTTATTTATGCATTCATATGAATATATTGCATACAACTGTATGCATGCAATTTCTAGAGGAATCACACACTTCATGTTTATGCAATATATTCAGTCCTAATCTCTATAATGTAAAGATTATGAGTGTACAGGTCATTACATTGTTTGGACAGGCACTAAACTTTCACCAGAGACAACTAAAATTTGGATCAAATGTTAGATAAAATTATTTGCACTTATTGTGCAATATTTAGGGCATTTGCATCATTTCTGAGTCTGATTGCATGATGTGGTTCCTTCTTAGAACATCCTTTTTAAAGTTGCAGTATTTTAAAGATGATACAATTGAATTTGCTGAGATCAAACTTGGTAGAATCGTGGAAGCTCCTCCTCTCTGGACTCGAGCTGTCGTGTCAGTGGATGCTGTGGGGAGAGACAAGAGATAGAAAAGCTTTCTAATGTTTGAGATATACTCGAACAGATCTTGAACAACGATAGAGGTGGAACTTCCTGTCTGTGTCTGTCAAACTGTAGATATCTCTGACAAGCCTCTGGCTTGCATTGTTACAGAGCATCATCATCTCTCTCTCTCTCTCTCTCTCTCTCTCTCTCTCTCTCTCTCTCACACACACACACACACACACACACATACATACACATATACACATGTTAGAGACTGTATTGATGTTTCCTCAGAGTGTGTTGCTCTTGAGAGTTTTATTGTATTCAATCATGTAAAAGTTTGACTGCTGCTTGAATTCAACCAGAAACAATGTTCACAGTCCAGTTTACCTCTGCAGTGTGACATATTTCTGTGTGCAAAGCAAGGCTGGACTTGATTTTACTCATTGGGAATGACTGGATTGTGATAAATAATGCGTTCTACAAGAATATCATTGGAATAACATGCACTGATAAATCACGCACAGCAATACAAGGAATATTTGTTAAGCAAATAAAAGGAGTTCGTGTAGATTTCATGTTGACTTTAAGCGTTTTTCAGGGTGATTCAACAGTAGTCTCCCATGACAACTCTTCATTTCTGACTTTTAAACATTTATCTTTTTTTTTCTCTCTCTCTCTTTTTCATTGCAATAAAGGATTTATCTTGGCCAGCTACAACGGAAACGACATTCATAAAATATTTCCAGAGGGCAACATTAACCTAAAAATTGTGGTAACAGACTGATTGTCAAAACATTATGTTGATGTGGAAAAGCCTAACAGCTTTTGATGACTTTTTGGTGAATAAACAAATAGAGAAGCAAAGGATGCAAATGCTTAAAGGTGATACTGGTATGTTAAAATACTTTCTTATATCCCAGTTTAAAATGCATTTATTTATTTTAACATTTTGCGCATATATATATATATATATATGTGTGTGTGCATGCATGCATGCACGCATATATTTTGCAAGCAGTTGCACACATGCAATTTCTTTTGGTGCTGCTAGCTGCACAGGAATCACACACTTCACCTTTATGCCATTGATATATTCAGTCCTAATCTCAAGGTAAGACAATGACTAATGACAGTTCATGGACATTTCATTATCTGTAATATAAACAGTAAAAGCAATCTGTAAGAATTTCCCATCACGTATAAACACTGATTTCTAACCTACTAAATAGAACCTGCTTAATCTTTTTCACCCTCCATATTCTGACTGTACAATTATAGGAACTGGTACTGTAGAATGTGTATCTTAAATGACAAACTTTAAACAAAATAAAATGCACTAATGAATTTCTATTTTTGCACAGTCGAGCTTTGATTTTCTTTAGATAAGCCTGAGGTAAGACAACATGAACAGATGGAGATTTTTGTTCGCAGATTGGTATTCTTGCACCTCTCTTAATGTAAGTGTTTTATGTTTATATTTTCCCAGATATATTGATGTAGTCAGTATATTGTTTGTGACAGTCCTCAAGTTAATAATAGACTAATTATGTTCTATAATCTGTAATGCACTGGAAAATGTCAACTTTAGGAGACGCACCAATTTTCGGGCACTTATTCAGAGTGTTTGCGTTGGTTGGACTGATTTAAGGTTGCACAATCCTTGCTTCAGTTAATCTATGACAGGAAAGACAGAGTAAATACAGGCAGCTCAGTGGAAGAGATCCACATTCAGAATCTGACAGCCAGCGCATTGCTGCTACATGCTAATGGGATAATCACTTGTGCTAACAAAGAAAGTTACAATGAAATCACTGTCCTTTAGTCTGACAGTGGCATTGATATGATTTTTCTACTGTAGGCTGTTTTTGATTTCATTGCGGATGAACTCTGGGCTAAAATGAAATGTTAGCACATTTGCATATTAGTTAGCATCATTATTATACAAGTATGAGCTTTCTATGTCAGGCTGCAAACAGTAATAGCACCACTATGTCAACCTACCAATGTCTTACTTTTAATTGTCTCTTGAGGTTAAGGCGGGATACAAGAAAGTATTTTACAATAGAAAAAAATGACACTCTTCACCTTTAATAATCTAACACAGTGTCAACAGCGGACATGTGCGGCATGACAAAACTAGATAGCGGCCGTATAATTAAGGGAGATGTCTACAGCGCAAGTGCTTGATGCGTTGATGCGCCTTCACTGCGACAGATGCCCCATTTCAGCCAGCTTGTCATGTTTCTGGCCTACTAATGTAAAACTTCTTTTATTACTAATACAGTATGTATATGCGATTATAAAATAGGCCATACAAAGTTATCTCTCAGTCCATAGCAATAGATTTCTGTTGAAAAAGAAATAGGAAACAAAGACATGGAGCATTTTTGAAAAAAACATGTGGCGACATTTCAGAAAAATGACATTACGCCGATTTCAAAGTGAAATTTCCAGTGAGTGCAGCTAAAAGCATGTTCAGTTTTATACGAAACAGATGTATGTGAATCTAGCAATGTTTTTTATTGGTTGTCATTAGTATCACAGCATTTCGGGAATTAAATGAGTGGCTCTAAAATGTTAATTCTCTATCGCATTTGAAAATAACATACCATCTAAACTAAACCCGACCCTAAACCCAACCGATGTTGTTAACAAAAGCAAATGTGCGGTAAAACAAGCGATGCCATTTTATCTTGCTTCTACAAGTCTTTTATCGTGACATGAGTGCTTCGCATTGCAAGTTCAGTGATGTACCAGGTGTGCTACCGAGCAAGTTTACTACGTCAAAAAAGCCACACATATGGAGCTGGTTATTTGATGCAAACATAAAAATGTACTAGTTTGCAAATCATGCACAACGGTAAAAAATATTTTGAGGTCATAACATAGTAGTTGTGCAAGGAACTGCATGAACATTTGTCTTTGTTGATCAATCACCTGTCTCTGTGATCATAATTTGTGTGCAAAGCAATAAAAGTTGTTGGTGTTTTAGTGCCTCCAGTGGTTATTTCAGCTGGAAACTGCAGTAAATTGTAGGTACGGTATAGGTACTTTTGAGAGTTTTGCAAAATTGTAAGTAGAGGCATGTTTTCCCAATGAGTTTAGGTTGAATTTTAAAGTAGTGCATTAAAAAATAAATAAATGAATAAAAGTGGTGAAACAGAAATTGCTAATAAATGTTGGTGGTGAAGAAGAAATTGCCCCCTCCCCAAATAATTGCAAAGAAATGGCAAGTAGCACTGAATTAAAGTGAAATTTAAAGTGAAAGTAGAAAAACTGAAATTGCATTCTCTTTGGGTTTTTTTATGTTTAAATTGTGCAAAGTTATGTCTGATTTGTCTGTTATGTAAACATTCTGTGATGACGTGCAACTTCCAGTGTTGATGAAGAATGGTGTGACAGATTTCCTAGAACTGCAAGAAATGAAACACACAAAATCTTCACTGGATTCTGTCTTTGGGCAGGTGGGTGGTTTTTGCACTTATTAATAATTTTGGTATTTTAAAAATTGAAAGAGTGTTCGTTTCGCTGTGTTCTCAGGATCTCTGGTGTGGCCGGCTGATTGGACCTCAAACGTGCAAAAGAACCTTTTAGCACTATTCGGGCCCTGATCACCACGATCACTTTGTTTCCACCAGTCCAGACCTGCCGCTTCTTGTCACTGCTGACTTTGAGGATGGCACGTCAATGAATAACACAGTTTCTACAAGATGTCGAGGGATTTACCATATTTCTCTCTCCTTTTGTTCAGACTTTGAAAAGGCAAAGCAACACTCTATGAAAAGAAGTTTTTTTCTCCTTTTCACAGTTTCTCTGAGAAAGGGAATGTAAATTCAGGTTCTGTCACAGATGCTGGTTTTGCATTGGCAGCAGTGTTGGGAAGCTACTTGGAAACTGTTTACTAAGCTACTTATAATTTAAAGTAGTTAAACTGCAGTCAAGCTACTCTTTAGTAAAAGCTGTTAGCTACACACTAAACCTTTAACAAAAAGCTAACAACACATTTTTAAATGCATAAATGTATTTAATATTTAATCTGCATTTCATGTGTTTTTGTTTCTGAATAAATGCAACACATATAAATATAAAACTTAGTTAAAAAAGTAAAATGTTGAAGAGCAGGATTTACAGGAACTTAACATTTTACTTCAGACAAGAAAACACGGGTTAAAATGAATCGTGAATCATGAATCGTTTGTTTGATCAGTTTTTTATTTGTTGTTTCTTTTTAGTTTTAACAGAGAAAATTTCATTATTATTGAAAAATACAGGAATGTAAATTTTTGTCATGCTGCACCACTGCCTGCTGAAAAAATAGCTATTTTAGTATTATTAATATTTAGTTTTTATTAATATTTTGAATAAGCCTTTATTTTTAAATATTTTGAAATCTTATTTTTAAATTTTTAGTTTTTATTTTTTCCCCAGTTTTTTAAATTATTTTTTTTTTAATAAATTCATTTTTGTTTTTAAAAATACTTCTAAATAGTATTGTCTTTTTTTTATTTTTAGTTAGTAATTAGTACTTCAACTTATTTCAGTTAGTTGCCAAGTTTTTATAATTTTCGTAAAATATTTCATCTAATATGTATATTTTTTTCAGCTTTATTTCCAACAAAAATATTCTTACTAGTTTTAGTTTTAGTTATCAGTATCAACACTGGGAAAAAAAAGTACATTAAATACGGGAAACGTGAATTTAAAAGTCAAATTGCTGTTAGGCTACAGAAAAAATAGCTAGTAAATAGTTAGTAGCGTCGCTATTTTAGTTAGTCATTCCCAAACACAGTTGCATGCATATTTTTTCTGGTGGAATAAATCCCAAGCACAAACGATTTAGAAACATTATTGCTAAAGCATTTATTTAGCCTTTTGCGATGGCCTGTTCATTGACCGCATGATGAACGTGTCTCTGATCACCACAAGAGTTATTTGTTCTCCTCTGCTGGTCATGAATTTCAAACACTGCTTAGTTTGAGAGATTAGAGACTCCATGGCTAGAAGATCCTGCAAACAAAAATATATACATGTAATATTCAGAAGCTATTTCTATAGTCAGCGTTTCCCAAGACAAGATATTTAGGGCTTCAGAGAAAGAGAGGAATGAAATATGACAGGCAAATTCATGCGAGACAATGATGGATGAACCGCATCCGTAAGTCAAGGTGTGTTATGGGTAAAACAGAGCTGTAACTTACTTGTAACGTTCAGAGATGGAGGAGGATGTGAAAGAGAGAGAGACGCTCTAGCACCACCAATCTGCGGTTAAGAGATTTTTACACTAGATTAGTGTCTGTACTAGAACTAGATTCACAGCCTTCTCCAGATATAGAGGGCAGACTGGGGATGGATGTCACATGTCAAAAGGGCTGTACCTCAATAAATGTGAGGTTTTGAGTATTAGACAATATATATTTCCACAAATGTTGTCAGTCAGAACAAACAGTCTCATATTGAACAATGTTGCCAAATTTATTAATGCTAAAATAAAAATTCTGGCATTATTTCCTCCCCCTCATGTTGTTCCAAGCCTGTAGGGTAGGCTGTTATTTATTCCAGTAGAACACAAAAAGAGAATATTTTTGTATACATTAAATTATGGTGACCACATATTTTAAGCTCCCAAAAGGATTAAAAAAGGGCAAAAAGTAGTCCAAATGACTTGTGTGCTGAATTCCTAATCATACAATGGGTTTGTGTGAGGAATAGATTGCCATTTAGTTGTTATTTGCTTAAAATCTTAAGATATTAAAAGAAGATATTTTCTCAGCATGTGATCCTTTTTTTTTGGATATAGCTACTGTAAATGGATTTCAAATATTGAGGGTTTTTTTTAACTCTTTTTGGAAGAATTTATTTTCTTAAAGTATGCCATAATTTCAATTCTCAGTTTCAGTTCTTTTGCATATTGAAACTTCTAACCAAAGTTTAAATTTGATGTAAAACATCATCGGTTCTCGATAAATGTGACCATTTTTACTTTATAATGATAACACTTTAATGACAGAACTAAAGAAATTATTTGCTATATAAGAATCACAAATCAGGTTAGACAAAATTAACGTAGAAGTAAGTTTACAGTAGGGATTATGCACAAAAAAACGTTCATATTCTGTAAAACAAGTCGCATCGCTTCTGGTTTTTGTGTTTTTTTTGTGTATGCTTCGTTAAATATAAAGCTGTTTTACTCAAGATAACTTGAAAGAAGTTATCAAATATGATCATGTATGTTCATCATATGCAGACTGATTTTTCTTTTTCTCGCTAACGTTTTGATATTAATTAAATAAAACGCCAACAATAACTAGCTAGGTTAGCTGATAAACTTAAAATTCCATAGATATGGCTAATCCACCTTATTCCTAAACACGGAAGTAAGTGTATGGGCAAGACTTCCGGTTCATTAGCAGCTATAGGGAAATAAGGAGAAGAATAACAACGTGCAGTAAACGGTAAAACTGTTTGCATTACAAACCAGTGTGTTCATAAATAAGATAATACAGTAAAATAATATGGTAAGACAGACCAATTTGCAATATAAAGCAGCAAAACACGTGTTTTTTTACAGCTAAAAATAGCTGGAAGCAAATGAGACCTGAAGCAAGAGCCATAAAACTTACAAATGGCCGTGCCCAGTTTTACGTGAAGAATAAGCTGGATAGCCTACTTTCTCTGACAAGCGGAAGCAATGAGACCTGTTTTCCGGTGTTCTGGAGAATTCAGTTCCCCTTTTCGCAAGCACAAGTTTCATTTCACCATGTTCATTAGATAATTTGTAATTAAATACATGTATTAATGCACATGACGTCATGTTCAATCGCTACATAGAGTCAGATTTCTAGGTTTTGCCTATTTTATGAAGTGTAACGCCATACATTACGATTAGACAGTTAAATTTCTTCGTCAGGGGCATTCTTTTGTTCGGACGCCAATTTCCATTTTATTGATATTGTCGTTGTTAGTGTGTGTGTGTGTGTGTTTCTGTCAAACAACTTAAGCCTTGTCGAAATAATAACAAATAAACTATATTGCACAATGAGTAGTCTCTTTTATTATTTTAGGTAACTCAGAGTGAACCTCCTGATGTTTTTTAATGTCATAATTACGTCTAACCACTTTTATCTGCAGAACAGTGTCTTTACATTGAAAACACAGGGGGAACAGATTTTTCTAGAGGTCTGAGAGAAGTGGTTCCCTCCCTGTATATTACCTTCTGAGGATTTAAAACACAATACAGTGATGCTGGTGATAGATGTAAGTGTCATAATTATGTCTAACCACTTTTATCTGCAGAACAGTGTCTTTACATTGAAAACACAGGGGGAACAGATTTTTCCAGAGGCCTGAGAGAAGTGGTTCCCTCCCTGTATATTACCTTCTGAGGATTTAAAACACAATACAGTGATGCTGGTGATAGACGTAAGTGTCATAATTATGTCTAACCACTTTTATTTACAGAACAGTGTCTTTACACTGAAAACACAGGGGAATAGATTTCTTAAAATATACACAAAAGATTTATTTTAACAAAACTATACAATTTCAAGACGTTCTGGTCTTTTTAATGTTAACAGTGCACAAGTTTAAACAATGGGCAATCACAATCAAAAATAAATCACTTTTTAAAAATGCAATACTACAATACAGTACAACAGAAATGCAATTTTTAAACCAAACAAACTAAACAATCTTAGAAACAAAACAAAAAAAAGTCAATACAAGTGCAAAAGTGCACCTGTCACATCCATCACAGGCAATCTGAAAGATCATACAATACGTTTAAATAACCATAATTGTCTCAACATTAGATTAAAATAATGTCTAACAACTTCTGCCAGTTTAGCAATGACCAAACATAAAATAATACTATGTTTCATTTAAAAAATAAAATAAAAAGTCCCCAATTACCCAAGCAGGTGTTACGTCTGAATCATTTGGGTTGTTGCGTAGTCCACAAAAATGACAGAGATCACTTAAATCTTCTATAAAAGAGTACATAAATAACATTTATAAGTCGCATACATAAATAACATGTATTAAGTCACATTTATTAATTAAGTCACAGTAATATAAAAAAACAAAATCATTTTAATCAAGCTTTTTATTAAATGAATTTAAAAAATATATATATTTAAAAAAAAAACTAATTCATGTTGCCTACTTAAATGACAAATTAATATCTAGACAAATTAAATTTTTTTTTTGAAAAAACAAACAAACAAAAAAACAACAACAACAAAAACACTGCATCCAGGTAAATCTGTTCCCCGTGTTTTCAATGTGAAAACACTGTTCTGCAGATGAAAGTGGTTAGATATCATTATGACACTTACGTCTATAACCAGCATCACTGTATTGTGTTTTAAATCCACAGAAGGTAATATACCGGGAGGCAACCACTTTTCTCAGGCCTCTGGAAAAATCTGTCCCCCTGTGTTTTCAATGTAAAGACACTATTCTGCAGATAAAAGTGGTTAGATGTAATTACGACATTAAAAAACATCGAGAGCATCACTCTGAGTTACCTAAAATAATAAAAGAGACTACTCATTGTGCAATATAGTTTATTTGTTATTATTTCAGAAACACACACGCACACAGACACACAGACACACACACACACACACACACTTGTTTCACTATCCTTGTGGGGACTTCCATAGGCGTAATGGTTTTTCTGCTGTACAGACCACATTTTCTATTGCCCTACACCAACCCTACACCTAAACCTAACCCTTACAGGAGACTTTTTGCATTTTTAGATTTTCAAAAAACTTCATTCTGTGTG
>JAFVLL020036527.1:0-28927 GCA_021397915.2 Tor tambroides | reverse complement strand
ACATATTATTATGTAAACATACATACATATATATATATATATATATATATACACACACACACACACACACACACACCACAATAAGACCTCACCATAAAAGACTCAAACAGTCTGGTGCCCATAGCTCTGCATACATGCTCTTCCACCACTGGATACATCCGGACAAAATGCTAAACAGACATTACACATTAATATCAGATTCTCAATGGTCTATTGCTTGCCCAATACTGCATTTACTTGACTGATCCAGAATCAGCATATGTAAGAATGAGTGAGTTTGGGTAGGGGGTAGTTTTAATTGAACCTCCAAAGCCAGGCTGGCTTGTCTCTGGGAATCTGCATGTTCCTGGTTCCCCATTGCGTACAGTAAGTGATGGATCACTCTGAGAGAGAGCAGCTCTTTGGATATCTCTTCACTTCTCTGTGCCAGAATCCTGTAACATCATGTCAATATATCGTACATAATAAACACGCAGATCAGCATGCCTTATATAATATTTTCCATGCAGTATGTCTTGAATGCATCCATTGTTTGAAGTACCTGATGGTTTTTGCAGAAGCTGCTTGCTGGAGAAGCACAGGGAGTGAATCAGTCATTTTGGCCACCTCTGGATCTAACAAAACAATCTAATTGTTTCATCTGAATTTCAAATTCAACACAGGACTGTTTATGACTCTTATGTCAGACAAATCAATAACTGAGAAAGATGCTAATTCAAGCCACAATCCATGTTTGTTTCTCATCTCGTCCACATCTGCTCCAAATTAAAATACAAAGCCCAAAAGGTAACAATTGGGAGGTTGAATTAAGGACGTCTCCACACTGCAACGTGATCATAATGCAAAGCAGTATTGTTATTGGAGAACCACTGTTTCAGTTGCAAAAAACAAATACCTTGGCAGTTACACAACTTTTATGCCTTGCTTTAATTGAAAGAAAATGAGCTACAGATCATACCCTCCAGGATCTTGTGTTTGGGATTTCTCTCTTTAGTTGGTTTGAGAAAAGCCACCAGACCCCTGAGCAGAGCCAGTCTAACCTCTGATTGCATGAGCTCTGTTATTAGTTCTATTGCTGGAAGTAAAAACAAAAGTACAAATAAAACGGTTGGATTCACAGTAGTGTAAACAACAAATAATGTCAAATTTGAAATGTACACTTGCCTTCATATTGCACTTCCAAATGTAGGGACCTCAGCAGATTCAATAAGGGCTCCACTATGCTGTGATGGGCTGTTTTCACAATGGGCTGGACAAAAGAAAAGAAAAGAAAACAATTTTTATAAATTATGAAAAAAATTATATATCTAGTTATTAAATAATTATGAGTGCAGTTTTCATGAGCAAGACATCACAAAACAATTAAAGTGAGCTGTAAAACAGCTCAAATGAAAAAGGTGACCAGTTTACAGAAAAATATATACTTTTCCCATATAAATTAATTTAAAATCTTATAATGCAAACTTAATGCATGTACAGTAGTACAGATATTTTTAAACAATTAAAGATTCCTCTGGTGCTCTTGTCATCCTACAACACCGTTATACCTGAACTATACGTAGGATCTGTAAAACAAGCTGCTGTGCTCTTGGTGATGTGCAGGTCAGCAGGGCGATCAGGCCCTTGTACACCTGATTCTGGTATTTGGGGTTTCCATGGACCAAAGATTCTAGCAGGGCGGCGGCGGTCTCCTGAGTCCCCTCTGTCTCAGATTTGGCCAAACATTCAGCTACGGCCTTCACACCTGTCAATCAGAGAAGAACAGATGCGAGAGCTGAAATCAGTTCATGAGCCAGTACACAGTATGTGTATGTGTGTATATAAAGTTGTCAGAGCTTGCCAGTCAAAATCCCCAACCTTCAAAACGGATCCAGATTGAATCATGCAAGGTTTTAACCTCACAATATTTCATGGAAATGTTGCAAAATCTAATTCCATAATACATCACTGAAAAATGAGCTGGAGCTGTTTCACTTCTTGATTGCTAGTTTGTTGTGCGGTTGTGCTGTGTAAGTACCGTAGCTTTCACAGATAAGCTCTTTATATTTTTGGCCCGTGTTGGCGATGATCTGGAGCAGGTGAAGAGCCTCGGTTTTATCCCCTTCCTTGAGTTCGTCTTGTCCTAGAATCTCAAGCAGGGTAAGCACTCCACCCACCTCCAGAAACTCAATCATGTACTGATGACTGATCATGCAAACAAACAAAATGAAACCATGTTAAAATAGAGTTTTCCACTGTTTAAATTGCACAAAGATCTTGCATGCTTAGTACTAAAATTATATCCACAGCATACATTTTGTCTTTTACCTGCTGTTAGCAGACAGGAAAACCCCCACTGCTCTCAGCTGAAGGTCTAGACATGTTCCAAACATATAGCTGGAAACAAAAAATGTAAGGAGGCATACATGGCAGGACTGATATCTCTCAGTTAAACTTAAGTTTTAGTCAGATATTCAGAAGGTATCTAATTTTTTAGAGCACAGACAGATAAAGCATGACAATAGGTCTGGATACGTTAGTCTTATCCAGGCAGTGAGCCGAGCAAGGAAAAGGCTAGCAACTTGCGCGAACTCAAGCTCCAGTTCAGGACACGTCTTTCCTGTGTTCTTGGCCAGAAAGTCACTTAGCATTCGACTGCGCACCGTCTTACTGCCCTGATCCCACTCATGCAGGAAACACATCACCTGACTGATGGAGGCCTGCTCCTTACTGCTAGACATGACTCAAGCATCTCACAGACTGTGGGAGACAATGAACAATATCAGCTAATGTATGTGTTACTAACGGACAAATATATTAGTGTTTTCCTTAGCTGGTCAAGAATCTGAATCCTGGTCCTTAGCTGGTTATGGACTAGTTTAAGATGGTCATGTGCTGGTCCTAAGCAACTAGCTCCTGCTCAGGATCAGCTAATAACCAGCTTATAACCAGCTCAAACCAGCTGCCATACTTCAAAACAAACCAGCATATGCTTTTTTTTTCCAGAGGCGGCCAATATTCTTACTCTGCTTTAAAAGTACTTTTCGTGTCTGTACTTTATCAGAGTGTTTTTCTTTAGAAAATTTTATTTCTCAACATTCCAAAGCATAATATTGTACTTTTTACTGCACTACGTTTCATTTTAAATATCATTTAATTCTTAATTACATTAGAAATCTATTACTTTCTTTCTTTTACTCAAGTAAAAGTAATACAAAGATGTACATGAGGACAAGAAAGTACTACATTTTTAATGTTCTTAAGTATTAAAGGTAAAACAAACAACAACTTTTATTTATGAAATGCAGTGCAGTAAAGTATGACATTATGCTTTGGAATGTAGTGAAGTAAAGTATTCCAAAGAAAAACACTCTGATAAACTACAGATACTTTTTAAATTTACTTGAGTAAAGTAAAAATACTTCATTACTGTCCGCCTGTTTTTTTTCAACAGAGTTGTCCAGCAGAGACTGTCATTAATAGATCCAGAACAAAGATATATTTAATAGATTCAGATGTATGAAATCACAACACATAAAACATTTTATCTATCGAAATGTGTCATACATTATGAGATACAGTGCTTGCGACAACTGTATACTGTATGAGACCTGTACATTATTCCTGACGATTCATTTAGAAAAGCTCAGTTACTGTCTGAACATAAAAACGAACCATAATCGAAGAATTTCACCAAAAACCTCAGACATTACATAATAGATAGAATTTCTTTGCCAGTACACATGTATTGTTTACAGTAATAAAACAGCTTTCGTCGGATTGTGGTTGTTTGCCATTTGTTTATAATGCACACTCAAAACTGAAAAATCTTACCTTAACAATAGCAGTTTTATAATCTATATCATATTTGTTTTCCAGCTAACCGCTTATTTAGAAACCACGACATGTTTTCTCACCTTCACTTCCGCCAATGTTTGCAGTTGCCATGGTTACTGACACTTACGGTGTGCGTTTAGGAACAACTGATGTTAGAGGCGTAAAAATGTGATTCGTGTTATTTCTGTTTAATAATTTTGCATAATATAATGTTACATTTATTTATAACACAATCAATTAGGAGATTTTTTAACTTTAATTCACAACTTTCACTTTGAAATTAAAAGAGAAAAGAGAATTAGAAAAACCATAATGGAGAAATGATTTAATGTAGCTGTAGTTCATTTTATTTGATTTCAGCTCACCCAAAGTGACATTATTTTATATTCAACACAAGTTTAGTAACATGAAGGTGCAACTCAAACTAACCAGAATACATTCAAACATGTTGAAGGCTAACTGAGAATCAAACATGCTGTAATAGCTTTCTACAAAGATCATACATATTAAAAACAATCATTTCTCTACTATAGAACTAACACGCTGCTGATAAACTATCGTCATCATTATTAGCTTACTGAAGTCATTTTTTGTTACCGTTTTCTCCCTTCATTATTCAAGGTGCAAACATGCTCGAGAGAGTAAATAGAGAAGAGTCTTCAACTGAAGTGAGATCTTTTTAACATACATGCATAGATTTTCTCTCACCCACAGAGAAAAGCGCTATAGCACACTCCTTTGAACATAGCACCCGTCTTGATTAGCCATTTAAGTGAATAGAGTTTTTAGAGTCTGACATGAGAATCAACACCATGACTGCACCGTACAAGGCTGGAAAAAAGGCTTCATGTTCTGTGTCGTCGGGCAGAACGGTCAAAAGTTCCGTTTATCCTTTCCTATTTCTTGGCATCTTGCACCTTCTCAATTTCCTGTTGGAAAAACCCACCCACTCAGTGTTATTCATTTATAATTAAGAAAAACTATGCAAACTTTTTACAGAGATCAAATAGTTTTACCTCAATAAGAACACTTTTGAGTTTCTCATAGGCTTCTTCCAGGTCATCATTAATGATTACCATATCAAAAACTCCCGGTTCCTTACCTACAGAGGAGAAAATGGCAAGGGAATAAATGTTTTTGCTCAAGCACAACCGACTTACTGAAAGTGTCACTTACTGAGCTCCATGTCCATCCTCGCTGCCTCCAGACGCTTCTGTAGACTGTCCTCTGTCTCTGTTTGTCTGTCTCTCAGACGCTTTTCCTGTAGGAAAATAAACCGCCTTGCTGTATTTTATCACAATTTGAATGCTATATCCAGTAACTATGAAACTGAGAATATTTCTATCAACTTACGAGGATCTCCATTGAAGGTGGCTGGATGGAGATATATATGGGGTTCAAATCAGTCTTTTTAATGTTTTTTACTCCTTGTATGTCAACATCCAAGATGCAGATGAGGTTTTGTGCCTGAACATCTTCTATGGATGATTTGCTGCAAGTAAATGTGATGAGCAATAACATTTAATTTTTTTGTTGTTATCGGCAATACGCTTATGGACAGACAATTTAAGCTACTTCAAAATCATTACTTTTGGCCATTGGTATGAAGATAAAGAATTAACAGCGAAGTACCTCTGTGTTGAAATAAGAGGATTATGGGATCAGATACCAGATGTCAATTTTACAAATAAAATGTACCTGGTTCCATACATGTTCCCAGAAAACTCTGCATTCTCAA
This sequence comes from Tor tambroides, assembly GCA_021397915.2. Taxonomy (NCBI): domain Eukaryota; kingdom Metazoa; phylum Chordata; class Actinopteri; order Cypriniformes; family Cyprinidae; genus Tor; species Tor tambroides. Next base: position 23,373 of record JAFVLL020036527.1, on the reverse strand, counting down.
TGAATTCGCCATTGTCAATTCCCTCTTGCATCTTCTCTCTGGTGACAAAGTGGTAATCTGGGTTGAGCACAGAAATAAATGAAGATTAATTGTAAAACCAAATAAACTGATTATTAACAAGGAGACATTGTAAACTGGTCTGTTGCTAGTCATCAAATGAGCTGAAAGGGTGTTCATTTGATAAATTCTAATGAACAGGTATAGCCTACTCGGAAACTATTAGAAGAAAGGTTTATAAGAAAGACATTTTCAGAGGATGACTAAACGATAAAAGAATTTTCATTTTTGGATGAATTATGTTACATTTCAAGTCTTTTCACTGCTAAAAAACACAAAATTCTTTATCTCCAGCAGAGGGCGCCAAATGTTTATTTCAGAATCTCTGTTCAGAGTTAAAATGGTTGATTTTATTAAATGATGGGAATGGTGTGAATGAAACTTCTAAACTCTAAATTTCTAAAATTCAAAACTAGCTGTGTTCGCACATAAAATAATCTCACAAAGAAGTCAAGCCCATGAGAAAGCTCCAGTGCTGGATTCATACCATTCTGATGGTTTAACTCCACAACAGCACATCAGAGGGGATCTAAAGCGGGACGTAATGTTCTGCAGGCAACACAAGACAAACAATTCACAACTACAGGAGGGCAAAACACTGACATCATCCGTGGCAGCACTGCAGCGGACACTCCCATTAGCATAACAACATTTGTCTGTGGAAAAACATCATAAGAGTAACAAAACAATAAAATTGGCTGGTTATAGTTACACAATCATTTTTACACAATAGTTCCACCTTAAATAACTCTAATAAATCTGTACTGTTTCCCATTTTGCTTTTCAGTCTATCCATTGAATTTATTTGTGTAAATTGCGCAGAAAAGAAATAATTTGCTCATGTGACCTAAACAGATTTTAGAAGTATTTAGATTGTTCATTAAATGGCCCAGAAATGGTTCTGTTGTGATGCTAATGGTTGTCTCAGGGAATTTGTGCTGTGGGGAATGTGATGTTATAGTTCACATCACATGGAAAACCTAGGGAACACAGGGGGCTATTTTCAAAGGCTTTTTACTCCAAAGTGCACACTGGCATTCATGTCAGAGAGAACATGTGATGTCCACAATCATATCTTTGGAATTTTGGCCTGAAATGTAATTCGCTTACAAAGTTTTATATTTTAGAAAGATGAAAGTAACCCCCTCACCATTACTCTCTCATCACATAAGATATGCCAATAATCAGCAATAACCAATTACGACCAATAATGGAAACCAAATCTACACCTTCAGATGTCTCAGAGGACAGGACGTCTGCTACAGGAAGTAAAGTAGCCCCCAGAAGCATTGGGAGACAATTCAGTCCTAGAGAAAACGACAAAGGCACATTGGGGAATAAAAAGAGAAATTTACCCCTGTGAAATGTGGTGATATGTTTGGAAATTAACCTACGTACACAGTTCACTTGGGAGTAAGAAGCAGCAAAGAAGACAGTTCTGGACTAAGGTAGAGGGGCTTTAAAACTGGATGGGAATGTAAGTGGAGAAGCCTTTTTTTCAATGCTCCACTTGCTTATTTTATAGTATTTCTTTCTTTCATTCACTTTATACTCTGGGGGCAAGTAGGTATACATTTAAATTTGTTATTTAGTCTGTTTCTAAATTCATATCTGACATCATTTGTTTCTCTGATAAAGCAAGCCTCTCGTTTATTATAGTTGTGAGTGGGAAATTCTGCCTTACCTTTTCCATCTTCCTCTCCCGGTCGAGGATTTCTGGTGGTGTCTATAGAAAGAAAGATTAAGGTATCAAAATATTCATCCAGCATTCTTGGCATTTGGTTATTCTTCTTGTGTCTAACCCTCTGTCTAATTGTCTCTAATGTTACATACGGGAGACACTGAATCCAAAAACCCCTTCATATTCTTTCATGAGTCTCTTCAACAGGGTGCTTTTGCCAGCTCCTGATGGGCCACTCAGAACTACAGGCCTGGGTCCTGACATTTCTCTGTGAGACAATCAAAACAGGTGCATTTGTTTGTTAAAGTGTATGTGAGATGATTTAAGCCAAGTTTTTTGGTGATTAAATCCACAAATCTACTATATGCAACAAATTTTTCAACGAGTCACAGGTCTGTAGATAGCAGGGAAATTTTTTAAATGTTTTAAAATGTATACTCTTGTTAAAAAATTACAGTATGAACAGCAATATTGTGAAATATTATGACAATTTAAAATTTCTGTTTTCTATATATTTTTTAAAAAATATATAATTTATTACTGTAATAGCAAAGCTGAATTTTCAGCGGCCATTACTCCAGTCTTCAGTGTCACATGACCCTTCAGAAATCATTCTAATATGCTGATTTGATGCATTTTTTAAATGAGCACCAATGTTGAAACCCATTGTGCTGATTAATATTTTTCTGGAAACTCTGATACAATTTTTTTCAGGACTCGATGAGTAGAACGTTCAAAAGAACAGTATTTAATTAAAAGAAATGTTTTGTAACATTATAAATGTCTTTACTGCCACATTTGATCAATTTAATGAATCCTTGCAGTATAAAAGTATTAATATATTTAAAAAAAAAAAAAATTTTGAGGTAGTGTAATTAAATGCAGCTAAAAAGGCATAGCATCTTCTACAAGGCAGGTGAAATGCTTCCCATATCTTTTGACATCACAAGTCATGTGTTCAATCAGACTCTACACTACAGTATTTTGGCAGAAATCCATCTGTCACTACAATAGCAGCCAACTAGACAGATGCCAACATGAATAGGTTGCGTGACATGCTTCATCCTCAAAAACGCAAACAAGGTAAAAGAAAAATAGATTACACACAGAGTTTTTAGAGTTATACTGTAGCATGGTACTACATTCTGACATAAAGTGCTAGAAAATATGTATTTTAAGTGTAATTTCTACTTAAATCGTACATAAAAGTCTTTATTATTCAATCACAACAAACAAAAAGCTTCCGTATTGAGCACGGATTAAGTCAAATAGGAAGCTTTTGTCTTGGTGCCCAGCTGAGAGAGAGAGAGAGAGAGAGAGAGAGAGAGAGAGAGAGTGCTATAAGCTAGAGAAGCTGACATGGGCAGACACTGAGCCTATCGCACGCCTGCGTCTCTCCAAGAGAGAAGCTCAGGAACTAATCCACTGATCTGGGTGATTAGTGATTCTGTTTTCAGGTCTGTGGACTGGGTCTTGTAATAGAGAACAGGGCACATGAAGGAAAACAAAACAATACAACCCTATTTCCTGACTAAGAAGCATTATTTATTTATTTATTTTGTATAGTTTATAAAACTGAATGGAACCATGGAAGTCGTCAAAATAACTTTAAAATGTTAAATGTGTTGATGTTCCAGCTGGCTCAAGACGGATTAAAAAAAGGTTCTTTGTGAGGTGTTATAAATATAAAAGAGTCTGTGTTTCACAATAATGCAATTTAGCAAAGCATTTACATGATTTACATGGTAGCAAAGGATTTACATGTTCATGTAAAGCGCCGTGAAAATATCTTAATGAAGTCAGGTTAGGCCAATGAAGAGGATTACCCAGCATGTAAGCCTAATGACAAAGGCCCACTGACCTAAAGCCTGTCTTAATGTTTTCTACAATATCTGTTTGGAATCACGTCCGGTCCATTTTTAGTGACTCTGCTGGAGACTAGACAAACCAACTGGACAGTCAGTCTGATCTGGGAAAACTCTAGAATAAATATACAGTTGCCAACTAGCAGTTTGTTCATTTTGACTGTTCTTTGTTTATTCTATCAAATTTCCCTAATGACATATTTTGGCTACTGCATGTTCAAGTGTTTCTGGCTTATGATGATGATAAAGAATATTAAAAATAAAATTAATAATTAAAAAAATAAATAAAAAATAATAATTATAAATAAAAATAAAAATATTTGAAAATACATGAAATTTCAAAACTAAAATTCATATTTTCATAAAAAAATTATTTAAAAGCACAAATGAATTTGTATCTGCAAATTAAATGAAAAATCCACTGTGTGTCCAGTATCTTTTCAGACTGATTACTGTATAATAAAACCATTTGAGTTTAAAACCATCTACATTACAATTAACCATACATTTTGCCCTCTAAATTTTGAACACCAGAAAAAAGCAAAGACAGCTCTTACCTTGTCCGTGCAGGTTAGATGGTGAAGTATGTGAGTGATTTACTGCCACAGCTTACTCCCAGTGACAATTACCACCTCCTCTGTTTACTCTCAGCCAATCAAACAGCAGGTCTAGTGTATTTGTTGTTATGACATAGATAAGAGGCTACTAATCATACTAAACTTTGAAAAGCCGTAATCTTTTGTTTTTCCTGAGAAATAATGGTGAAAATGTTCAATAGCTTTTTGTAGACAAGACCAAGTCCATATTAACATCCAGCATGAGAAATGTTATATAAAATGTGATATAAACAGTAACTACGCTGTATATAACTAAAAATTGTGACTAGTCCCAGTCTTTCCAGTAATGCATTGTAAATAATCCAAATAAGGCAAAATTCAAATTATATACAGTGTGTGCCGAATTATTAGGCAAGTTGATATTCTGGTCATATTTTTTTTCCTAGAACATTTTACCAATTCCAAACCACATCAATCTTAATAACTACTATTGATTTTGTATTTAATCATTTATAAGTGATATATAATTGTCCATGAAGGCTGGAAGTCAAAAACTCCTTATTTCAGGTGTGCAGAATTATTAGGCAGGTTTTCTTTTACAGATAAAATGAGCCAAAAAAGAGATTGAACTCAAGAATAAAAGCAAAAAAATTATTAAATGCCCATGAGAAGGATGCAATACTAATGCAATAATAAAATTAGCAAAGTTAAGGCATGACCGTTGGGCAGCGAAATGCTCATTGGGTCAGCACGGTCAGAAAAAACAGGTGGAGAAGAAAAGACACGTTAACTGCAAAAGAATTAAGAATTAATGTGAAGAATTAGGTGAGAAACCATCAGGAACCATTTAGTCTCCAGCGCCATCATTTTCCAGAACTGCAACCTTCCTGGAGTTTCCAGAAGTGCAATGTGTCAGGTTCTCAGAGACTTTGCTTGGGCAAAAACTTCTTTAAAATGGCCCTCATATTTACCAAGAATAACATGATGAGTGCCAGAAAATACATGAAGACTGATTTTTATAGAAGGCTTTTGCAGGAGTAGAGGACTTGAGGACACATTTTTTTCTTGTGCCATTGTTTGAGAGAATTTATCTTCCAGAATCTGCCAGTAAGTTCTAGGAGCTAATTTTAGTCAATCTCTGCAAGACATACTTTTCAGGATAGGAGATGGACTAAAAATGAGCTCCTAAAACTTACTGCCAGATTCTGGAAGATAAATTCTTCAAACAGTGGCACAAGAGGATGTGATGCTGGTTTTTCAAGAGTCACTCAAAACTTATCTGTCCATAAAGCCTATGAAAAATCAGTCTTAATGTATTTCACAACACTTCAGCATGTTATTCTTATTAAGTGAGGGTCATTTTTTTAGGATATTTTACCCAAGCAAAGTCCCTGAGAACCTAATACATTGCACTTGTGGAGACTCCAGGAAGGTTGCAGTTCTGGAAAATGGGTTTTTTTAGGTTCTGGAGACTAAATGGTTCCTGATGGTTTCTCACCTAATTCTTCACATTAATTCTTAATTCTTTTGCAGTTAACGTGTCTTTTCTTCTCCACCTGTTTTTTCTGACTCTGCTGACCCAATGAGCATTTCGCTGCCCAATGGTCATGCCCTAACTTTGCAAATTCTATTATTGCATTAGTATTGCATCCTTCTCATGGGCATTTAATAATTTTTGACTTTCAGTCTGAGTTAAATCTCTTTTTTTGGCTCATTTTATCTGTAAAAGAAAACCTGCCTAATAATTCGGCACACCTGAATATAAGAAGTTTTTGACTTCCAGCCTTCATGGACAATTATATATCACTTATAAATGATTAAATACAAAGTCAATAGTAGTTATTAAGACTGATGTGGTTTGGAATTGGTAAAATGTTCTTGGAAAAAAAAATGACCAGAATATCAACTTGCCTAATAATTCGGCACACAGTGTAATGTTTTTGTAAATTATAAATATAGCATTATGGAAATATAAAATGAAATCATATTCACCATGAATTATATTTTATGCATATTTTCAAGGAATGTGGAATTTTAAATCTAAAATTCACTATCAAATTTGAGTTCTGATCTTTTTTTTTAAAAAAAAAAACAGAAGATACAATGTGCTAAATAATAATTATTGAAATGGTATTATTGTTATTAAATTATTATAATTATAGTCAGCTAAATGTTATTTAAAGGTGTAGGCCTGAGTTTATTGCTCACTCTGAGAAATGAACTGAAATTTCACATAGCTGAATCAAAAAACAAATAAAGTTAAACATTAGATCATAAGTCTCCACAGTCTCTACAAAAAATGACAATCAAACAAAGTTGCATATTTCTACAGAAACCTCCTCAGTACTGGCTGCATATTAGTAGAGTTGTGACATTTTTGCTCCCTTGCAAAGCATCCAAAAAGTAATTTCATTAGTTAGGGTTGCTGGGGCTAGAAGTGTAAATATAATTTTTGGTCACATCGGGGAGTTTTGGAGTAAAATACACTTTGAGAGTAGTGCAGCAGTTCACTTCCTTTTGCATTAGACGCAAGGCTAGGCTAATCCAGCGCTAACCTAAATCCACACAGACAAGTGTCCATACTCTGCTGCTAATTAGAGATATGTCAGGACATCAGCCTCAGACATCCTTTTATCAGGTCATTCATTAAAGGCATCTTTAAGAATAGCTGAAACGAACTGGTCAGGTGGTGTTAAGATACTTGAGATGCAATAAATAGACCGAAAGGAAAGAGGAAATGCTGGTTATTTTTTGTACCTGCAACTGTCTCAGCTCAAACAATAGAGGTAATGGCAATGTAAGCTCCATGAGTTTGATTCCCAGGGAATGCAGTACATTAATTGATGAAATTTATACATTTAATGCAATGTAAGTGTAGCTTTGGAAAAAATGTCTGTAAAATGCATAAACGTACCTCTCAATAGCTCCACATTTAATGCTGGTGCCTTGATGCTGACTCGTGTATATGTACCGAAAACCATTTTAAGGCTGACAATGACATCTGTTAGACAACAACTTTAGTTTATTTTTGTCAAAGAAAAACAGACGAGTCTGTACAAAATACATCATCATAAAACAAAGCTGGTTTTATGTTTCATTGTAAGTTCTATCAAAAGTGCTTCACGATCTTTCAGTTACCTGTAGTAACTTGACTAGAGAGTCTAGACAGTAACAAAACTATTGCTAAAATACCACAAAGGAAATTGAACTCCTTTTCTGTTAGTTCTGAGCTTAGTTCCTTGAATCATAATGTCGTAACCTATAGTGGCTCTTATTCTGCTTGGCAGTGGAGAGGAGTGAAGCCTAAGCAGAGATCAACCTCAGCGTTCATATCCTGCATTAAGAATCACTTCCACCTGCTGAGGGAGGGAAGCACGTGCTCCCCGATGCAGCTCTGCTGTACAGTACATCAATACAATAACCTGCCAATCACCTGTTAGGGGTTAAATATTAATTCATTACAAGAATGTAGACAATTCAATCTGCACAGCATCTTAAATTGAAGTAGAAGAGCAAAAAATGACAAAAATATACAGGGAACTACTTCAACTCAGAATATCTGTTGCTGAACCTTGCAGTGAAAACTTTTTATTTATGCATGACCTGTTTGATAAATTTAGCACTTTTTGAATCTACAAACCTTGTGAGAATGGCTTTGTCATTTTGCATTATATCCATAGTCTCTTGTCTTTGAGTTTTATAACGCATGCTTAGGATAAGGGCATCATGAGACAAAAAATGCATAATATAAACAATTACACTATCACCTGTGTAACAGCTGAAATGATCATTTATATTAAACCATATTCAAAGGATCCCAATCACTATTAAATTACAGTTACATAAGCATGGATAATAAATGTACAAGATTCTTTGCTTTTCTGCACATTCTACACAAAACACAGTTTATGAATGGTTTCAAAGATAACTGCTTACCATTTCAAATACTGACACTGCCAGATCCAAATTAGAAAAGATGTCTTCAGTGTAAACATTCACAAAACTATTTGACAGATTGCTTTAGAGCTTCCTCTATGAGAATAACTTAACAATATTTTATAAAACAAGGTTTTATACATAGAAACAACATTTTGTGATCAGTTTTACTGTCCTTGCAATCTTGTTACGGCAGATTTGTACTTTAAAACTTTACCATTTCATTAAGAAATGAACACAGTGGTCTTCATGTAACTGGGTTGCGTTCCAACAGGAACTTTTGGGCAATGACTCTGTTGGGCAAGACGTCCTCTAAGTTTTGCCTCGGCCCAGAAAGGTTCTCTTCAGTTAAAATGATCCGTTTGTGTAGAGTGCAAACAGGCAGATGAGAGGACAGCTGTAACTTTTCACAAATACACTCGTCTCAGGTCCCCAGGTGAGGTGATAGTGTTGCACTGCGGACACAGTTTCTTCGCTCCCTGCGAGAAAGACAATTTAACAATCAAAAACAACTGCTAGTAACATACAGGGTTCACTTGTTGAAGTCACATGGGTGTGCTGGACATCTTTTGTTAAGTGCAGTATGATAAATGTTCATCTCACCAGGGTGCGAAGCCAGCATTCCTCACAATGGACATGCCAGCACTGGATGGAGGTCAGAGGTACTGTGTAGGAGTCCTGAAAAAAAGTATATGTACACAATAAAATGATGTGCTTAAAGGCTGCTTAAAGTCATAAATTACATTTCAAAACATATAAAAATAGAAAACAGTTATTTGTGTTGTAATAATATTTCATAATATTACTGTTTTTACTCTATTTTTGATTAAATAAATGCAGCCTTGGTGAGCACGAGAGACTTCTTTCTAAAACATATCTATTACTGACCACAAACATTTGAATAGTAATTAATATATTAATTGAATTTTAGTCCAAGGTCAAACTTACCATGCAGATGAGACACTTGAATCTGTCCCCTCGTGTGAGCTGCTTCTCCAGATCTCTGATGCGTGTTTTCAGGGCCTCCAGCGTACTGAGGGAGGGGTCATCCGGCAAGCTAAACGAAACAAAGAACAAATCCATCAGAGATTGATTAGAGAGCCACAGCATGCTGAGGTCTTTGTCGCTGAAGGCCACGTTATGAATTCTAAATTACACATGAAAGGTAATCAGAAGACAGATTGCATCATTAAATGAGGTGCATTCAGAAGCAAATTCAACATTGTAATACATGAGAGTGAGCATCCCTATTGTATTGCCATACTGAACAGTTAAAATGAAGAGCATACATTGACTGCATATGTCTATGTTCAAGTAAATGGATGCAAAGTGTGATTGGATAGCCACAAGAGATAATCACAGAAAAGAAACAAAGGGTCCTATAAGTAACTTAATAGACCTAATAAAAGTACAATACAATTCCAAAAACTTTTAGTGTGGGCAAAATCAGCTTAAGATTGCCTCATGTATCAGCCTTTCCCACAGCAGGTGAGGGACAGACGTGTCACCGCAGTGTGCAAACATTGTCTCAGTGTAATTGCTTTATTAGCGTGTCCACACAGGGCCGGGAAGCAAGCGCCCCACGGCGCACTGTCATTTGTCAGGAGCGGTCCTCCTTCCCGCCTCACTAACCCTTCCTCACTCGAGTGTTTCCACTTCACCACAATTAAATAACACTCGCTCAGAGCCCCCTAATCCCTGGTAGGAACATCCTGGCCAACGCATCCCCATTTAATCAGCTCTCAGGAATTGAACTATGACAGCAGGGGGTTTAAGTGATCCATCAAAAATGCCTCATGTAATAGCTGCCAAATATAAGCATAATGAATGCTGGTTTTCTCTTGTAGCTGTCTGCTGGAAATATGAAATATCTGCCCTCGTCCTCAGGCTAAATACCTACTGGAGAGCGGTGACGGATCAGGTACAAAAATATGCTGCAAAACAGAAATCTTGTGTTAAATTTAAAATTATATTAATATATTTTATATAGTGTGTGCGCATATATATATATATATATATATATATATATATGAAAATCATGAAGAACCATAGGATATAGGCCTATACAGTATAATATAATATAATATAATAACGTTTAGGTTTTTGTGCTTGTGTGTGACAGAGAAAGAGAAAAGTCTTGTTATTTTCATTGTGATGATGCAACTTCTCTAATCTGTGGGTGGACATGCAAATACGTACAAATCACTCACACATAATACATTCAGAATAATTACATTTAGAAAAAGTATTTCATTGTTTCCCTGCAGTATGACACTCCTCGACTGATAAATGGATCAATCAAGCTGATTAATGATTCACTCCAAAACATAAGTCAAACACACTTCAGTGAACTTGCCAAAATGTAGCCCCGCTGAGAAAGAACTGATTCGTGTGACTCTCATTGAAGGGGTCAGCCATATATAATTCCTCATGTGTCCCTTCCATGTGCAAACTTGACCTCAGTTGCATGATTAGTAATGCATGAAAATCTGTCCCAGTGCACATGGAAAGAAGTTCAAATTTCCCAACAGGACTTAGGAAGTGGTGTATCATGATCCTGCAGAGATCTCTTCCAAGAAAATGACATGGATGTTGGAGAGGAGAAGGACGGAGGAGAGTGGGTGGAGGCACTTGAATCTTAACCTACGTGTATCTCCCATATGAGCATCACAGCTCAGAGTGTCTGGAATATATGTACAAACCACTTTTAAAAAGCATGCACTGAAGTCACAATGAAACAGATGTAGTGACAGATCCTTTCTTTGTATTGTGATTTAAAAAAACATAAATGAAACATGCATGAAGGAATAGTTCACAATAAGATGTATAACTTAGAAATAAGAAGAATTTTCATTTCATACGTTAAAGTATACTTACATGTCTAACTCGCTGTTTTTACAGGTTCTTGGAGATGATGGGCTTGTATTATTGTTAAACTCTCCATTGCTTGTAGTAGGAGTTTCTACAGACATAGTACAGCATTATGAATAATCTGAACACATGCACTATATGTGACCCTGGACCACAAAACCAGTCTTAAGTCGCTGGGGTATATTTGTAGCAATAGCCAAAAATACATTGTATGGGTCAAAATTATTGATTTTTCTTTTATGCCAAAAATCATTAGGATATTAAGTAAAGATCATTTTCCATGAAGATATTTTGTAAATTTCTTACCGTAAATATATCAAAACTTCAGTTTTGTTTAGTAATATGCATTGCTAAGAACTTCATTTGGACAACTTTAAAGACAGTTTTCTCAGTATTTTAATTTTTTTGCACCCTCAGATTCCAGATATTCAAATAGTTGTATCTCGGCCAAATATTGTCCGATCCTAACAAAACATACATCAATGGAAAGCTTATTTATTCAGATTTCAGATGATGTACAAATCTTAATTTCGAAAAATTGACACTTAAGACTGGTTTTGTGATCCAGGGTCACATATATGTATATACATATACACATGGTGTATATACATATAAGCTAACTACATTAAACATGTACTAAACTAACATCTCTAAAAATCTTTTGGCTCACCTGAGTTTGCCAACTTGGTTTGCTCTGGAGACAACTTGCTGGTTGTGTCGCCACTTTTAAAGCAAAACAAAAAAAAAATTTAATAAGTAAGTATTATTAAAGTAGCATAGAAACACTAATAATATGCTGTTTGTGTGTGCATACTTTAAAACAGCTCCTCTTAACGCCTGCCTCTCCTCAGCATCTCTGGGTTCATTTCCTGAACAGGGAATCACATCCGCCTCTGTGTATCTGAGATCATTTGCTAAGGAAACATTTCTTATTATCAAAAATGCTTTCACAAAATAAAAAAAGTTTTCCTTGCTGTGCCATAAACTGTGCTGACTGACAGCAAAAATAAGGATACTGTGCTTTTCCATATTCCAAAGTATCATCACCATCCACATCCAGATCTGCATCGCTGTCCTGATGTTCTTTCAATGTGCTGCTCACCAAACCTTAGGATAATTTGATATGAGAATTCATTAAATGACAAAAAACACAAAGCCTTACAGAAAAAGAGAGAGTGTGAAATTCAAAAATAGGCTGAGATACAAATACGTCCTACTGATGAACTGCAACGTGCTAATAAAATTAAAAGTGTTTTTAAGGACACAAGGGTCTATGAGACCTCTGAGTCCTTTGTGATCGGCTCTGTCTCTGTTTTTGACCCCTGTCTAAGTGCTTTTACAGTAATCTCCTTCTCAAGAGGTTAACACCACTCCCATTACCTCACGTGTCTGTTGTGAACTAATCACACACACAAGCTAAGTGAGCTGCCTTGCTGCTTACATAGTCGGTCACTGAACCTCATAGCATAGGTAACCGTTTTGGGAACGCTGTGCATTGGCATTAACTCTACAAATAGACTTTTGCATTCAATTTCAACAGACTATTACTCTATTTAGCATGATGCCTACTAGTTTACATAAAAATATATACACAGTAATATATTATTATTCACAGTACATTTTTTACAAGAAAACACTATTTCTACTTCAAAATTTTAATTCATTGCTTTACTTGCCATTGCTTCTAAGAGAAAATTGTTTTAAAGTAAAAACTACACAGTGTTTTTTTTTTCAGTGTAGCACATGGAGATTGGATAAAATAATCTGCTTTTATTTGCACTAATTTTTATTGATACATTTCAGCACTGCATTATTATTTTTGTCTAATTTTTTCACTGAGCTAGTCCAAATGCATAATTTTTTCTTCAGTTTTTTCAGTTCAAGTTAAGTGGCTTTTTTTTATTGTAGAGTATTTTAAGATATTTGCCTTTCTAATCTGATACCTGACTCCTTATAAACATGGATTGATTTATTTGGATGTATTTGAGTATTTGGCATGTATTTTTTAATTACTGTGAAGTGTTTGTGTTTTGTACCTCGGAAGCCTCTGAGAACAGAAACCATCTGTATTCTTCTCTGTTCGGCCCATTCAAACTCCCTCCCGGCTGACAGCACGGAGCCATCTTCAACAACACACACGCCGTCTCTCTGTAGAAAACATACACATATCAGTATCTTTGGTGAAAATGTCCTCACCAGCCTCGAGACAACGATTTCATCTGCTACCTGCCCTGAATGCCCTCTTGGCATGAGGTCACAGCTGAAAAAAACAGAAAATAAAAAGGAACAGACATTTCACAGGCAGGTTTATAGTTTGATCCTTCTGGCCACATCTACCTGTCTTATACGACTGACTTAGCAGAACAGGACAGCTGACGCCTGTCTCATGCTGCCTGTCAAGTACAGACATTACAAACAGTCTGTGATCTGTCAGTGAAAGCAGATCTAGAGAAAATACAGACTACAGGGGAAGGAAGGTTCATTGTTTTGAATGAACGCATGCACAATGACAAATAAGTTGCATTTTCATCATACCTGGTCTTCCTCTGCTTTCCGTCTTTTAAGTTTCCCAATGCGTGCTGTAAAAAAAAAAAAACAATAACAACAAAACAGCTGATTTTTTACTGATGCTTGACACTTTTCATATTATGTTATCTAAAAATATGAAGCATAAATACATTTTTTGATTTGATTTTTTCCAGTGGCAGTTTTATGATGGAAATATATACGATCTCAAGCTGACATGAACTGATAAGACAGAAAGGCCTCTATGGCCAACAAAAGATAAATAAATGGCAAGGGAATTGGACAGATCTGTTTATCTGATTCTAAAATAAAGACAAATAGAAGATTTCCAGAATTTCTTCTGGAAATCTTCTCTCAAACACACACACACACACACACACACACACACACACACACACACACACACACACACACACACACACACACACACAGAAGTAGTAAAATTCAGCATTGTGGAACGGTATCCACCACTCCATTAAAATCTCTGTGTTTTGCTGAGCTGCTAATGATGTTAAGGGACATTAATCTTTAGGAGCCTCAGCTCATAATATAGTCAAAGAAGACAGTAGAAACAGAGCTGAGGCTGTTACAATCACAATGAAGCTGAGCATAACAGAGAGGGGATCATTAATTAGAGAGAGAATCTGATCAATTAGCTGTGACCAATGGTCCAGTGCACCTTTTTTAGATGTTAATGAAATAACATAAAAAGTAACAGTCCTGATAAATGATCAAAAATTCAACATGATAGAGTATCAATTCAGAGATTCAATACTCTGTGTATAACTGTGTCAAGGGCGTAATATTACATTAAATACTATATAATTTTCATCATCACATTCTACATCTGTAGAGGATGATTCTAAAATCATTTTCTCCTTTAAGATTATTTTAAATCAGTGCTGATTGGCATTCTAGATAAAGCTTTTTTTATATACCTAATTTTACTAAACACAAAACACGATGTAAATAAAATAATAAAGAGTTGGTAGTGAATCTGCTGTCATGTGTCGTGTGTGGAGAACAGCTTACCAGACAGTGGGCAAGAAGATACATGTGAGAATCCACAGTCAGGCCAAACATCAACAGATTTCACTTTCTGTTTGGCGTAGCACCTGCACCAGCAGAGCTCCTTAACTGTTAACATATCAAAAGGTTAAAGGTCAATAATCCGCTCTGCTCGTGAGGGTGCTAGGTCAAAGGTCAGTGATGGTGCTTTAATTGTGACTGTTCAAACTGTGTCAGAAGTGTGATTCAAAGTGTACCAGTGCTGTCAATTTGTAATGATTACTGTACGTCATTTTCAAAGAATGTCTTGTTATGGAACTTGTATAAAAAACTTTTATATTCTATTATATACTATTAGTATTCATAGAGATACATGAATTTGGTCAGATCCATGTTTATGACTCTGCAATGACTGAAATGCAAAATAAAAAGAGAAATACAGTGAGAGGATTTTGAGATACTGAAAGTCATTGACAACGTACCATTGAGTCTTGTTTGCCTGTTTGCTCGTACTCGCAAAAATGTCTGTAATGAAAAAAGAGAAAAACAAAAGGGATCCATAATCTCATACAAAAACATTACACATAACATTTTATTTTAAAGAATAAGCCTTTAAGCCATCATACAACGTTTGTTCTCACTGAATATCCAGTTTCACAAATATGTCATGTTGTGGAAATAAAATGGGTTATGAACAGCAATTCAGGTATAAATCGATTTTTTTTTTTTTTTATGTAAAAGACTCACAAATCTGACCATACCCTGCAAACCTAAAATATAACGAACAATTTATACTATGCTGTTATGAGTGATATTATGAGGAGAGCATTGTTTGTAAAATAATTATTGACTTTTATATAGACATTGCACTAAAACTGAAACAAATTATTAAAATATCATGTGATCATTATTTACTTTGTTTTTTGTTGAAGTATATGTTTTCTACTCACTGTTAGATTAAGATTAATACATTTTTAGAAGCATTTTTATTTTAATATAAATATATGCATTTTAAGTTTTATGTCTTGTAAATTATATAATACTTTTGTAAGAAAATTTATAATGAAATTATAACGTTTTTAGAACATTAATATTATTTTAAATTCAATTAAAGTCCAGTAGATGGCAGCACTACACTGAGGTCTGTCTCAAACTTTTGATTGACATGTAATCCAGGAATGGGAAAAGTCCACACTTTAATTAGTTTGATTCTACCTTTAACTGATTAAAGTTCAATATGCTCTTCAAAAGAAGTGCAAGCTAATGAAGTTAGATGTATATAATGTGCATTTCGTGCTCACCTGGTACCTGTCGGAGTGCACAGCCTCATCAGCGGGACGTGGAGAGGAGGCAGAGGAGGAACCCTCTCTCTTTATGTGCATAGAGAAAAGAGACTGAGAGAGGCAGAGCGGTTATTATTGCCTGTAGACATAAATAAATTGTATATAACAAGTGTTGTGAAGTACATTGGAGAGTCCGTACCTTAGGCGGCCCAGCAGCGAGACACTCCTTTTGAGCAGGACCCTGACTGTAAACAGGAGAGAGTGTTATTAACACATATTTCATCACCAAAATCCCATTACCAACAAAACACAGCCTTGTTTTAAACACAAAGCTTGACTCAGAATATGCAAACATGCTCGGAAACGAGGGATCAGGTTGCATATTGTTCTCAAACGACATTTCCTTCACAGTCAAATAAAAATCATGTATAAAAAAGCTGTCTCCACTCAGGTCCTGTACAGCAGGAAGGCTCTAACACACCCTGGGGCCGAGTTCAATTTGACACAATTACTGTCCACAGCTCTGTCACTAAGCAGATTATGGCTATAATTTCTTTATTGAAGAAATCTTTCATGTGTTCAGAGTGGCTAATGTGCCACCCTGCCTCGTCTGATGCTGATAGCAAACGTTGAGGAAACGCGTTATTAGCTTGCTATGATTTTTGCAGGGACTGCCTTGAGCTTGACTGGCTGTGAAATGTCAGGAACAATGTAACAGCTTGTAATTTGTGATGTTGCAATGATGGAGGAGACAGGGAGAAGGGTGGAGGCATGGTGCACATGCCCGGAGGCTGTAGATAAATATGCCATCAAGACCTGGAAGCATTTAATGTGCCTTTGGAAGGGACAGGCTACAGGGAGGAGGTGTCAGGGAGTTTGTGTGTGTATATATATGTGTGTGTGTGTGTTCATTGTCTCAATCTGCTTTAATTCTGCCCTTCCTCCATCTCTCCTGCTCTTGTCTCCAGTTTTGATCTCTTTACTATGGGCAGCAATGCATTTTCATGAGCCTGGATGAGATTTGAGTAAGAGTGACAGAAGAGCATGCTGACTGTCAGCGGCACTTTACTGTCTACGTGCTCCGGCCGACACAAAGAGACTGAGGCAGTTCAAAAAAATCAAATCAACCCTCGACTGATCGGCTGATGATCTCAGATTGAGCTGGATGGACGGAAAAACAAAAGAAGACATGAGCGAAGCAGAGGGAGGTTGATAGCTTATTGATTGTCTCAGTCATTATATGGATTGTATCATGTTTATTACAGAGGAACACGACAGGTTTCATTTTTGTCGTCTCCATGAGAATTGCAGGTGAAGAATGAGGGAGAAAGAGTGTGATAGAAGATAGCATTGGGCTACATTATTTATTTATTTAAATAAATGTTAAATAAAACTAGTATTAATAAAATAAAAATAATAAATAATAAAATAAATTATTGCATTTATATTACGCTCCAGCATCCCCGCAACCAAGCTGTTTGAAGAATTAATGGTTGGAAGGATTTATTTCTTCCAAGGAAGCATAAGTAACTAAGCAAGTAAATAAATAAGTGTTTTTTTTTTTTAAAAAAAATAGTATTTTAGATTATGGCAACACAATACAATCAAGAACCACAAAAATTGGGACAACATTTGGATATTATATTATTTTTATAGTTTTTTTCTTAATTTTCTGATTTTTCAATTTAAATAATTAAATATTAGATATTAACATATTAATATTAAATTAAAATGTATTCATTTCTTTCTAAATGGTTTACATAAACAAAAAACAAAGTTATTAAATAAAGTTATTGTTTGATTTTTCTTAGGCATTTTTAATTATGGCAACAAAATACATTCAAGAACCACAAAAATTTGGACAACATTGGGATATTATATTATTATTATTATTATTACTATTATTAATTAATTTTTTTTAAAGATTTTTTTTATTTTTTTTTATATTTAAATATTAGATAATAATGTATTTATGATCAAATAAAATGTATTTATTTCTTTCAAAATGTTTACATAAACAAATAAATAAAGTTATTGTTTGATTTTTCTTAGCCATTTTTTATTATAACAACAAAACAGATTTAAAAACCTCAGAAATTAGATCAGCATTGGGATACTCTCGATTTAAGATTTAAATAAAAATGCTAAATAAAATAAACATATATACTGTAAATATTATATATATATATATATATATATATTTCTAAAAAGACTGTTGTCAAGAGTGTGTTGAGAATGAATTGGAGGATGTACCTATTGTGTAGCTGCATTAGACGCTCCATTTCCTGCTCCATGTGCTCCTGCAGCTCTCCTGGTCGTAGCACAGCATGACAGATCGGACACATGGGCGTCTGAGTGTCATACAGGACCTTCACTTTACCTGGAGAGACAGGTGAGAGAGGGCCACACAAAAGAGACATGCTTTGTTATTATAAACCTACAATGAGCATTAAAGAGAATTCTATACAATGATAAAAATCATCTAGTCCAGGCAGATGTGTCACTTAAAAGAAGCTCATCAAAATGACAGCAGAGACATCGAGTAGCAATACCTGTCTCGAAGTGAGGCCATCACAGGCTAACAAGTGGCCAAATGAAAGCAAATAGATGTGAATAAAACATGGATCTGCATGTAAATGTCACCTGGAGCCATGCCCTTGACAGTCGGCCCCCCCTGTGAGTCCCCACTCTTTTAAATTTCATCTACGGTGCAGCTCAAATAAATTCACTGACAAGTACTAACTGCTTGCATCTCTGCCTAAAGGCAACCAGCATCAGTAAACAATGAAATCCCATGGCTGAAATTGAATTTATAACCACATTACCTGCACAGATAACGTTGGCAAATAACAAGATGATAAGAGGAATTTGATTTGATTCTGCAACAAGCATGTCTTTTTCCCTCCTCCTGCTGGAGGGACTCTCATCAGGGGAATTTGAGAGAAATTCCAAAATGATAATGTTATACCTTAACATGGATACACTGCCTTAATTAATATACATGGAAAAACCTAAACCAACGTGTAGCTGCTTAAATCAGGGGGGGGGGGGGGGTCCACCCCGCCCTGTCGCACTCCTTAATATATGTGGAAAGCATGATAAATTCATAAGAACAGCATTAATTTACAATAGAAATAAAAAAATGTATATAGCATTTATATAGCACTTTACAATCATGTGTAGGGGGGGGGCTCTCCTAAAAAAAAAAAAAAAAAAACTTAACCCAAACTTTTGAATGATAGTGTACATTTAAAGAAATGTAAGTGTTAACATACCCCAACCAAAAAGAAAAGAGTCACGAAAATGAACAGAAAATTACTTTAAAAGCAAATAATAAGCATTTTAATTCAGTATGTCACAAGAAAACAGGAAATCATCATCCTTAGATGGTCCCATTGCATTTTTTCTCCAAGTTATAGGATGACTGCACATGCCAACATCCATATGACAACTGCCACCATCATGATGGGAGACGAATTCTGAGACGGCCATGAACTGACCTTTCCAAAATGCCACATTTCATCCTGGCTTTCTGTCACATTACGACAATATGTCACAAGCCCGAAAAAGACAATACTAGAGGCTTGTATTTCACAGAGCCGCATGCAAAGGGGTAAACAGTCATATTACTGGAGGCCAGATGAACGTGGCTTTCTTGGTAATTGATTGACGTGAACTATATTGGTTGCAGTGGCTTTTTCAAAATGTCAGAATTCAGAATTCAGACAGCCAACGAGGTTTAAGATCACATATCAGTTTCTTATGTTCAGCAATCCATGAAGAACATTTTAAATTGGGAAATTACTTTGAATAGAATAGAATAGAATAGAATAGAATAGAATAGAATAGAATAGAATGGAATAGAACGGAATAGATGTGACATTTGAAGTCAAGTATAAAGGGAGGTCCCTTAACGATTTCTGCCATGATTTTGCCTTTCAATAACTCCATAATGGGCGCGACCTTTCAGTAATCCGAGGGCATGCGAGAGGCAGGCGACTGGCAGGGGGCTTGTTCCCTGGCAGACTTTCTGAGGAGAGTGGCAGTTATAAAACAGAATTGGCCCACTCCACACCTGCCATGAAGCCCTGTCAAGTAGCCTGAACCCGTCTGGTTCGTGTTTAAGACATCAAATGTTTCATTTTATACAGGGGATTTCATCGTTCCTTCAATATGCTTTCTGAAGTGCAGGAGTATGCGAGCTCCAGTGAGTGTTTTTATTGAGGAAAATAATGGGCCATTGAAAAAGGCTATTTAATAGGCAACATAATAGGCAATGTAGCAACACATCTGCTGTGGAAAGTCATTTCCTTCATTTTCAAAGGTATTTTCTTGATTCAGACCTTCTTTCATTAATCGGCTTAGAAGCAGCTTAATCACTCTGGCACTGGACCAGGTACATGTGGAAAAAAGTCCACGTTTGCTGTTATTGAGGGTAATCAATGTCTGAAATTGGAGGCAGAGTGGAAATATTACCACAATAAATCCTAGAGCTCGGCTACAATTGCGAGAGAGAGACGTCGCACACTTGCATGTTCGATATTATAAAGCGATCTATTAGATTAAAGCGAAAATGGCTTCCATTAACATCCTTACTGTCAAGTCAATGAGCTCATTCTGTTCTGTTCCTGCCCCCACATACTTTTACTGGCCAATCAGTGTCTCGTTAATGAATATTTACTGAATATTCAAATATATCAAAACCCCTTTAAAACAACTCCCGCCAAAAAAATAATGTCAAATGAAAACTAACACGACTATGCAACAACAACTGAAAGGCAGCTAGTACACAGAACTTGGAAATATTTGATTTTGATATAAATGTCTTCTCAAGCTTATTACTACCAATATATATTATTTTAGTAAAACATAAACAACAAGAAGGCACACAAAAAGCAAGAAACTTTAGCTTGGGCTTGTAGGTTATGGTCTCAGATACAGAGGAGAGTGATCAGTGTCTTGGAAATCCCTCCATCATAAATGTCTCCATAAAGATGAGGGATAGACATCTATACAGCTGCCCGATAAAGCTGTGGCACTCATCACTCCAGAGAGCTGATTGCTGCCTTTAACTGTGTGCTGTGTCAAAGAGTTCAGCCCTGGAGAAACATTCAAGACCAGGTTCAGCTCTACAGGAAGACAAATGAGTGACAACAAATACAAATGATTCTCAGGCTCAAGTGAATATCTTATAAAATAT
The DNA here is from genome assembly GCA_021397915.2 of Tor tambroides. Classification (NCBI taxonomy): domain Eukaryota; kingdom Metazoa; phylum Chordata; class Actinopteri; order Cypriniformes; family Cyprinidae; genus Tor; species Tor tambroides. Next base: position 2,389 of record JAFVLL020036527.1, on the reverse strand, counting down.
CTTATGAAATTAAAGTCTTCTCTATTCTTCCATATTGTGACGCACATCCAAGTCATTTTTTTTTTTTTTTTGTAAAAGAAAAAATATAGGATGGGCTCTCAATTATTGACTGGATGAATGAGAGTTTGCGCCAAGTAATTAACTGGACAAGTCAGGAAATAAATCAATAAAATTGATTCAAATTAATTAATTAATTAGTTAAACGTGCATGGATCAGTATTATTTTAGCATCATTAAGATACTATTATAGTTTTATTTTATATTTCCTGCTTTCATGATGTTATATTTCAAGTTTTTGCAATTTTAGTCTTCTGTCATTTTTATTTTTTTTATAATGTCTATATAGTTTTTATACATTTTTATTTCAGTTGTAGTTAAACTTAAAAAAAAAGAAAAAGAAAAATGTTGCCTTGGCAATTAGCTTAGCAATTACATAAAATTTATTAAGGTTTAAGGTTATTATTTTATTTAACTTTATTTCAAGTAATGAAAATGATTTTTTATCGTTTTAGTCTTAGTGAAATATAATAACTGTGGCACAGATGAATCCTTCACAATAAAATCAATAAAATGCATTTAGAAAATAGAGGAATTTCCATTTCATGCTCAAAAAACACACAAATTATAGATGCATGATCATTGCAATATATATCCCGACCCTGTGTATCACAGTCAATATGTTATGTAATCCTAAAATAACTCAACACAGCTAGACTTGATCGTGTGACCACCATACATGCATTATCCTTTTGAGCAATCTTTTAACAAACCTCTGTAACCACAGCTCTCCAGCTCATCTACAGAAAATCAATACAATGTGTCCAGATAGTCAAGAAAAGCAGATATTTAAGCATGCAAACCTTTAAGATACTCAAGAGAGCTGACTATGGACAACCAGTGATGTGCTAAATCTCAAAATATGCGCATTAAGGCAGATTTGTTTTTGAAGGACATTGTTAAAAACTATATCTTTTTTATTTTATTTTAAAAAGAGTATTTACTTGTAAAAAAACACATATCTTTATACCTGCTAATATCCACAGCATACAGCCATATGCTGCAGATTTGGGCTGGTTATTAGCAAACAACTGGGCTACAGTGTGTCTCTTCAAAAGGTTATTTTGATAGTAATTGATATTGAGGGTAGGAATTATTCTCTAGATCTTCTCAACAGGCTTAATTAATGAGCATTCAGGGAATCTTAAATAACAGAGACAGACAGATCAATAGTAGTGATGAGCAAGAAAGCACTATGTGAAAGAGAGTGTTCACAAGAAAGTGAGAAAAACACAACAAGAAAATAACATTGGGGGAAAATGAACATGATTGTGTAAGGTTAAGCCTTTGGAGGAACAATTACACAATACACATCGCAACAATATGATGCAGTCAGCATGATATTCTAATGACACTCATTAACCCTCATCCATCCCTGTGTCATGACTCATCTGTGGTGTGATGGTCATAGACCATCATTCCCCTCTCAGATAAACTCCCATTATTTGATGGGTGGGTGCTGCTTTTTTATGGTCTCCCCAAGAACTCATCAGCAGGAGTTACAGGCTGTGAAGGCAGACACTTCAAATAAACCAAGTCTGAGAAACTGGCCAAGATGAAGACGCACACCTGCAAACCAGAGGACAGGAGAGACAGTCCTGTCTAAAGTCCACACAGAGTAACTGAAGTATCTGTACTATACCTGTGTGTGTGTGTGTGTGTGTGTGTGTGTGTGTGTGTACGTACTGGTTTTTGTGGTTTACGAGGACACAAATTTGTTTAATGACATGGGTATGACAGAGGTATTACAATTTGAAGGTGGTTTATGAGGACACTGCTTATGTCCCTGTAATTCAAAAGGCTTAAAAAACATACTAAATGGTGTTTTTTTTTTTGAAAAACTAAAAAGGCACAAAGTTTCCTGTGAGGGCTATTAGGTGTAGGGTTGGTGTAGGGCAATAGCACATACAGTTTGTACAGTATAAAAACCATTACACCTACGGAGAGTCCACGTAAACCACAAATACCAACATGTGTGTGTGTGTGTGTGTGTGTGTGTAAAATGTGGAAATGTGAATGAATGAATGTGTCTATGTATACACATACCTTCTATGTGCAAGTATATGAGTGCATGTGTCTATGCGATTATCATGGAACATTTTGAGTAGGGCACTAGTGGTATGTAGGCTTGTTTTAAAAAAAAAAAAAAATTGAAAAGTTTAAGGTTTTTGTTAGTGTTCAAACATAACTTCATCCATCCAGCTATTCATCCATCCATCCATTCAACCACTTATCCTCTATAAGGTTGAGGGACCATTAACTTAAATTATATATATATATATATATATATATATATATATAAACAAATTCGTAAGTTGATTCAAAAGTCACT
>JAFVLL020036526.1:0-14802 GCA_021397915.2 Tor tambroides | reverse complement strand
TTTTTTTGCAGTTCTGAAGAAGGAAATCTCAAAAACAACATAATGTTTGCAGAGATATTTTAATTTTTTTTACATTTTTCGATCTTGCAAAACTTTTTTTTGTAAGATTTTGAGTTTTCGAACACTTAGTTTCAACCTTTCAGAACTTTATTTTCAGTTTTGAATCATGGCAGGATATTAATCCCATAGCCATAGTACTGACCAGTCATCGACGTGATCGTGCTACGAACGGCGCCAAATAAAGTTAATCTCACGAGCACGGCGCTGATCAGTTAAAAACATTTAATGTACGCACACGAATACGGTTAAAACGCTAAGAACTATAACGACATGACATTCATAAAGGAGTCTGGAGTGATACACGTATTTAGGTAGATTTTGAGGTTACAGCTGCTCAAGCGCGGAGAAAATTAAGGACAGCATACAACTCGCTGAAGGCGGAAACTATAGCAATGCAGGGCTGTCAATCAGCCGCCGTGGCCCCGCCCTCTGCAATATTTCGCATAATAGGAGCCCTTTAAATATACTGTACACTGTGTATGTGTATGCTCCTGAAATAAAAGTTCAGAAAGATGTAATGCATTGTTTTTGTAATGCAATGCAAGGCGAACACGAGTGATCGAGTGCACTAAACTAATTCAAAAATATGCATTTTAATAAAATATTTGTAGAATTTTAAACCTACAAGTGTATTTAGCAGTAACTGTAAAGGGACTATTGTAATGGGTAAATAAAATGTAATACAGTCCTCATTACTCACACAGCTCAGATCAGTTCATGTGTGTTTCTTATAGCAGTTAAAATGTACTCTTAATTTAGTGATTTTAACTTTTATTTATTTAGTGATTTTAATGCTTTAAAGAGCAATGTTAGATTGTAATGTTCTAATGCAATCTATTCTAACTCTAAAAGGTACAGCTGTCATAAAACCAGAGAGAAAGGCATAATATCATTGTGTCCCTAATATTGTTCAGTGTTAGAGCTCAGCTAAAGGCAGAGCATGTGATTTGGTTCAGAAACGTTTTTTTACCAATAGCAATCACTAGGATAAGTGGTCTAAATGTATTTATATGTATGTCTGTGGAAGGTGCAGAACCATTAAATGTTTGACCAATCAGATTATTTGCCCCAAACATGATAATACCTGCCTGTCAATGCATTTGCATACCTCTGTACCATGTTCACGAAGACATGATATGTCATTAGCGCATTTTCTCACCAATGAATTATATTCTCCATCAACACAGTCTCTCATAGTTTCAGTAATAATCACCAACCTGTTTGTTGTTGAGTATCTTCAGTGTGTTTGATTCTGCAGGGTTCTGGATCTCTCATCTTCTCTCTGTTCTCTTTAATAAACTCAGTACCTGCAGATTTCAGCTCTTCCTGATGCTCTGATGCTCGTGTTCTCTTGTAAACTGATGGGAATGTTACAGTATTTATTGGTGAATGTGTGATTGCTGTGGGAGAAGCTTCACTGAACATGAATTTCTGTGTGGAAAAAGTAGATTTGCCCAAATCAACAATACATTTTTTTTTTTTTACACATTTAAAACATTTGTGAAACTGCAAACTGTTTTTTTTTCTCTACCATATTATATTAATGTATTTTCTTAATTATAAACACAATGATTTGTAGTGCATACAATTTTACCGTTTACTGTACTTTGATATTCTTCTTGTTTTTTTCCCTATAGTGGGTAATGAATCTGAAAACTTGCACATTCACAGAAAACAGTTTATTTATGAATTGAAAAATAAGGTGGATAAGAAGCCAGAAGTTGTCATATTATTGTGAGATTGGAAGAAGCATAATGGCTAACTCGGTTCACATGAGGCACCTCAGCCAATCATATAATGGCCTCTGGTCTTCTTCCCTGCGCAGTGTTAGCATTAGCCCTGTTATGCTTTTTTGGCTAAAGGCTTGCCTACCAGTGGCTTTGATAAAGGCAACATGATGCCTAAGAAACTGTTTTCTTCAACCAGGGGCGTCAGTTTGTGTTGAAAAGTGGTGGGGACAAAAGATCAGATGAAAAAAACATTACAGCAGGACGGGGAAAATATTGAATAACGGCGCATCAAAAATGGGCATAGCGTAGACCAGTCAACAACACGAAAATACTCAGCATAAAACCCTCAACAACAATGTCGATATACATAACAGTCCCTGCAACACCAGCTCCAACCCGAACAGTACTTAAACTTCATAGAAAACAGCAGCGCGTTAAGTCAATGATTACAATAGAAACCATTACCCTATGTAAAAGAAAGCACACCATAAACACTACAACATAAACATATACCATCAAATAACACCAGATAAAATTAAAACAATGTGGGATTTGCAACCCACATAGAATGCAGTGCAGTTAGAAACCAAATCCTAAAATGTGAAATATATCTGCCATCGCATCATAGCATGTAATATAAAGTGCCACCATTGTTACTGTCATTATATGCAAAAAAACCCCACACTAAAATCCAAACTACATAAGATGGCACGCAGACCCTCTCTCTCACTGTTACCTGCGCACACACATACACAATAATTTTTATTGATCTTCAAGGAGAACTAACATACAATAGTTAGAACAGTCAGTGCATCACGTGATCAACTGCTCAATTCAAATGTGCTTTGTGGCGTGACGCCTGCTCAAGAGCTGTCATATATCACAACTTTTCAGTGTTTTCAACAACATAATGTTTATTTTAAATTTTAAGCCTTTAAATTCACATAGTACTAAAAAAAAAACAATACATTTAGAGTTTGTAAAATACACACACTGATATATGGAAAATAATAATAATGCTTTCATTATATTCCGAACATTTATTCATAATATTCACACATTGTGTAAATATGCTAAAGTTACTCTATTTCTTCTCCCAGTTCACCAGCCACTTACTTTTATGTATTTCAGGAGGAAGTGGATGAATTCCATGTTGTAAATCCAACAGATCCGATTCTCTGAACTTCGTCTAACAAACTAACATGCGGCATATAACCTCCAACTCATTATGATAATTATAAAAGGTGTTTAAACAACAATACACTTCCCGCACATATATTTGACAATCTGAAATCAGATATTTCATGCCGCCTTCTTTAAATTTGTGAATATTTTAGATAAAAAAAGGAAAATGACATAAAAAAGCAGATCATCGATTTCAGATAGCTGTTGCTGCTGCGGTGTGTCATGTGAAAACAATGACGCGTCACTGTGGAAACCATAAAGTGACAAGTTCTAAATAGCAGTCTTGAAAAGCTCACGCTGGGGGTCAATGAGTATTTTAAACTTACGTGTGAACTGCGGTAGCCTAATTTGTAGCCCAAACTGCCATGCCCAAGAGGAAGAAGGAGGAGACGACTAGAAACTAACTGTGTCAGAATTTGTTCAAGTTACTGATCGGCGCATGCATGTTTTTGGGTCATTTTAGAATCAGTAATAGTTTATTTTGTTTAAGTTACTTTTTTTGGACAATGTACGTTGTTTCTTTCTGTATCTAAACTGCATTGCATGTTTTATTTTGTGCAAATAAACCTTTAACATTTCTTGGTTCGCTTGATTTTTAAGAACATTTTAACCAAATGCTTTCAGAAAGTGGTGGGGACAAAATCAGCCATTTCAAAAAGTGGTGGGGACATGTCCCCAGCGTCCCCAGTGTAAATGACGCCTATGTCTTCAACGCAGAAGTATATCGGCGAGACTTCCAGTTCATTAGATGCTATAAATAACGAGAAGAATAACAGCATGCAGTAAAAGGTAAAACTGTTTGCACTACAAACCAGTGTGTTCATAATTAAGATAGGACATTAAAATAATATGCTAAGACACACAAATTTTCAATATCAAGCAGCAAAACAAATTGTTTTGTACAGCTAAAAATAGCTGGACACAGATGAGACTGGAAAATTAACCATGGTTTTACTACAAATAAAACCAAAAAAACCATGGTTACTATAGTTTTACTATAATAAACATCGACATTGTCCAAGAATTAGCCTAATTAACATGCCTTTTAACAAAAATTATTTCACACACAAGCTTGAAGTAGCTTCCTCTAGTGACAAGAATGACTTGCTACAGGAATACTGTCCTCCCTTCACGGTTAACCTTTCTGAAGTTTGACAGCAAGTTAAACTCCATCCATCATGAAGTCGAGAAATGGACGTTTCAATTCCAGCATTTATTGCTGCTTGATGACAAAACTCTACAATGGACTACTCTCATGACTAAACCTGTTCAAATAACACAAATGTGACCCTGGAGCACAAAAGCAGCCATAAGTAGCACAGGTATATTTGTAGCAATAGCCAACAATACATTGCATGGGTCAAAATTATTCATTTTTCCTTTATGCCAAAAATCATTAGGATATTAATTAAAAATCATGTTCCATGAAGATATTTTCTAAATTTCCAACCGTAAATATATCAAAACTACATTTTTGATATATTCATTTGTGTCATTCACAACTTTAAAGGAGATTTTCTCAATATTTAGATGTTTTTGCACCCTCAGATTCCAGATTTTTAAATAGTTGTGTCTCAACAAAATATTGTCCTATCCTAACATACCATACATCAATGGAAAGCTTATTTATTCAGCTTCAGATGATGCATAAATCTCAATTTCCAAAAATTTACACTTATGACTGGTTTTGTGCTCCAATGTCACAAATTATAACATGTTACAAGAATATTGTTAATACACACACATTTGCATATTAAAATAGATTTTTATATTTCTAAGAATATTTACAATTTGCATTGAAAAAGCTTAAGACAACATCTTATCTACTTTGCACTTTCATGTCAAAAAAAGCCATGTCACCCAAAGCAAGTAGAGACAGAAACTTACAGCTTTTGCTTCTCCAAACTCTCAAAAGCAAGGCTTGATGAGGATTATCCAAAAAAGCACCTCATCTCAAGGACACACACCAGCATGTGTTCAGCTGCTCACTTCCTGCTTTATATATCATCTGCAGTTTCCTAAAATGTCCACTAGGTTGCAGTTCCACTTAAAATGAACTTAAATACTGTTAAACAGGACATAGAACAGCAGGTGATTTTTTTTTGTAATTATTATAATTCACCAAAATAGTGTTTCCTGTTCTGAGGTTTGTATCTACACTGACTTAATACAAGTGATATTTTGGCAGTACATCCCTAAGCGGGGTGATTTGAGACACCCCTTCAGACATAGATGTTGTAAAACTAGTTTTAGTGAAATAGACTCAATATTACTTAATATTGTCACTGAAAGTGACAATATTAGAGCTTTGTGAACTTCTGTACATGTTACTTGATGTATCCAATGCAATAGATCCAATAAATGAGGTGCACTCTCCTAATCAATCGCAAGAAATTGACACGAGTGCTTTAACTGTACAAGATCTGCAACAGAAAACAGGACAAAGACATTAAGAAACAGAAGAAAAAGGAAAAACGCAGAAGAAAGAAGAACGGGACAGAACCAGGAAGAGATCATCTCCCAAGCAAAACAGATGATAAGATTAATTATGAAATGATTGTATTTAGTGATTTTTGTTCTGAATCAGAAACAGGTAGCGTTGATGTCTTAAACTTAGAAAGTGAGTGACAATAGACGTTGTACATCCTGTGAGCCGAAAAGGAAACAGGTGTTTCTGCTGCGATAAGCAGAGCATTAGAGAAGCTGCTTGTGTGTTTAGCTTTGCAATGCAGGTGTTAAGGGTGTAAATCTCTCATTATGCAACCGAAAAAACGTTACAGATGCAATCACAATGTAGGTTTTTGACCGATGTCATTTCCATCGATAAATTAGTAGCCTGTTGTAGTGTGATGGACAGTTTTATATTTTTATTTTCTATTTTCCATATAGTATTGTCTCTATTTTGCATATTTTGCACATGTGTATTGCTCCAAAACCATGTCCATCGTTTCACGCCAAAGAATATTTCTAATATGGATGTTCGGAATTATTTTAAGATCATTTTACATTCAGTTTTAAATACAGTGTATTTTCCCCATCGCTATTGCAAATGTCAGTTTGAGAATAAATAGAGTATTTTCTGACTAACCCTAGTTCCCAGAGGGAATGAGATGCTGCGTTGAAAACGCTTTGTGAATGCCTCTGTGTAACCACGCTCTGAAACACGTGTGTAATCAGTCCAACAGAATCGCGTGACGTCACCAGCGGGGATGTCGTAGTGACCAGGAAGTAAAAGCACGTGTGGTGGAGACCATATATATATAAATGCACCTTGAAGTTGTATGCTAACTGCCATTAAAATCTACAAGAACAACCATAGATATATATACGTAGATGCCTCTTTAGTGACTGCTCTATGGGCCGCTATACGTAAGCTGTTCGCCATATTGTAGCGGTCCACTTGACGTCATTCGCCATAGTAATCACTGAACGATATAGAAAAATTTTAAACGATTTACACTTTATATCATCGCCGACATACACTATATTGCCAAAAGTATTGGGTCGCCCTCTTCTAATGAACAGGTTTGACTACTTATGAGTACAAATCTTAATGTTTAAGCATATAATGATATATCTTCTAATATTCTAATATTATAGCAACAGTTTGGACAGGACCCTTTTCTATTCTAACATGACAATGCCTCTGTGTATAAGACAAGGTTCAAAAAGAAAATGATTGATTGAGTCAGTGTGGAAGAACTTGACTGGTCTGCATAAAACCAAGTCCTAATCCCAGTTGAACACTGGCTCTGGTGTGACTGTAAATGCAGACCTTGAGCCAAAAACTCATCACCAAACACCAATGACTTGTACATATGGGTTCAGTCATTTTAGACACTTCCAAAACTGTTGCAACAGAGATGGAAATATAATTTGTAAATACATGAATTATGTTCCCATCGTTGTTGCCACAGATTTGGAAGTGCATTTTTCTGTTCTAAAGAAGGGGGTGCCAATACTTTTGTCTATATAGTGTATGTATGAGTCATTGGTACATACACTATATACAAAAAAAAAAAATAAAAATGTCCAATTAAATGTCCAATCGTTGATTCAAATGGATGATTTTTACAATGTTGTAGTAAAAGCTAGTGGCCAAACTGACTTATTGAATGTGAGCTACAACATTTTGGATTGTTAAAAAACAAACAAACAAAATAATAAAAACCTTTTTGTTGAATTACAGGATTTTTTTTTTTTTTTATCTGAGTAATGTACTTGTATAAATAGAGGTAACTGACAATTATCCCTTAAGCATGATGGTGCCATTATTTGCTTAAGTCATGATGTAAGGCAGTGGCTCAGTATCAATTAACACTTAATTCTTCTTTGAGTTGTTTATTTTGGCAAATCTGCTTTTCCACACAGAAATTTGTTCAGTGAAGCTCCTCCCACAACAATCACACATTCAGCAGTTCACCAATAAATGCTGGAATATTCCCATCAGTTTACAAGTGAAGACAAGCATCAAATCATCAAAGCTGAAATCTGCAAAGTCTGAGTTTATTAAAGAGGACAGAGAGAAGATGAGAGATCCAGAACCCTGCAGAATCAAACACACTGAAGATACTCAACAACAAACAGGTTGGTGTTTATTCTTCATTCCTTATTAATAATGCTGATGGCTATACAGCTTCAGGCAGTTCTATATTTTGGTTTGCTGTAACAGGAAAAATCTTCAGAGCTCTTAAATAATTTTGCTGAAGCATCAAATAATAAGTGACACTTTCTATGAACTAAGTACTTTTTTTTTTTTACAACAAAATGTATGTTAGAAGGAGTCTCCACAACAGAGAGTTAAGATCCAGTCCCAGATGCCAGATCCTGTCTGAAAATATCCATTTTTTTCTGGTATCTGTACAAACAGTCAGCAGGGTTGTCGATACGCAAAACCCATTAACATCAAATCTTGTCTAGTACCCAAATTAACAGTCTTTTATCAACCAAGAAGTTGACTGAGTAAAGCCAGAGAAGAGCAGAACAGTTAATAAAACCTCCCAATCATAAGAGTAAACAATGAAAATACATAAGCAATGAAAATAATAAAAAATATAGCCTAAAATATATCAAAATAATAAATGACTAATTATCAAATAATAAAATAATATAAATGCTAAAAAAAAAAATCAAACAATGCATTACATAATAATAATAATAATAATAATGTTTAATTTATATAGCACCTTTCCCAGGCTTAAGGACACTTTATAAGGTACACCTATGGGACAAATACACAACGCTGTTTAGTGATAGTCTTGATTAAACAAATATGTTTTATTCTTTGATTTAAATTCACTGAAAGAGGTAACCGTTCTGAGTCCCAAGGGGAGCGAGCTCCAAAGTTTGGGTGCCGTGACAGAAAAGGACCTACTGCCCATTAAAGATAAGCAGAACCTAAGCTCACAAAGTAGCTCTGGACTATAAGACTGGAGTGAGCAAGAAGGAATAAAAGAAGAGAGTAGGTCAGAAAGATAGGAGGGAACAAGACCACTGAGTGCCTTAAAGGTGAGCAGAAGAATTTTGTATTGCACACGAATGGATGCAGGCAACCAGTGAAGATTAAATAGAACAGAGGTGATGGGAGCAGATTTTGTGGAAGTTATAGTCTGGCAGCAGAATTTTGAATGTACTGCAAACGAAAGATGGATTGAGCTGGTAAACCAGAAAAAAGAGTGTTATAATAGTCAAGGTGAGAGGTAATAAAAGCATGCACTAATGATTCTGCATCTTTTCTACTGAGAAAAGGACGAAGTTGCGCAATTCGACGTAGCTGGAAAAAAGCAGCTTTGGAGAGTTTGCTGATGTAGTCATCTGGCTGATGATGTTTGACAGAAACATGGCTAAAACCAGATGAATGCATTACTTTAAATGAGTCCACCCCCCAAGATTACTGCTATAAAAATGAGCCACGTCCAAAAGGTAAAGGGGGAGGTGTTGCTACAATTTATAGCAATATTCTCAGTATTTCTCAGAGAGCAGGCTTTAAGTATAACCGTTTGGTGCCCTGCGCTGGGCGATAACATTATCTAGAGAAACACGTGTTAGTGATAAAATCCCTGTGAGTGTTTGTACTGGCTACTGCAGCAGCCACCAGGGCACCATACAGACTTTATTAAAGAATTTGCTGATTTTCTATCTGAGTTAGTACTGGCTGCAGATAAAGTCTTAATTGTTGGCGATTTTAATATCCATGTCGATAATGAAAAAGATGCATTAGGATCAGCATTCATAGACATTCTGAACTCTATTGGGGTTAGACAACACGTTTCAGGATCTACTCATTGTCGAAATCATACTCTAGATTTAATACTGTCACATGGAATTGATGGGTTCTTGTGTGGGGCGTATTTGGAGTTTCCATAAAACCAAAGTAGGAATAATTTGGAAGCATCTCTCTCGTCTCTCGTGTGTTCTTGATAAGCACCAAAAAAAATACAACATGATCAGCTGTTTGAAGACATGGAAATACCGTTTGTTTGTTTCTTAAAAAGCCGGAGTCAGAAACAGAAAGTTGCACAGCGCTTCTGTATTTCAGCTTTTCCATGAGCACCACCTACTGTCAGAGAGTGAATGTGCATTTACTGCTGTTTTTTGGAGATGGGTATAAACGGAGGTCGGAGCCAGCTCCAAATGGGTGGGACTTGTTAATATTGCCTACACCAAACCCAACCCTAAACCTACCCTCCCTCTTGGAGGTCTAGTCCCTCCCACTTGGAGGTCTTGTGGCTTAAGTCCCTCCCACTTGGAGGTCTTGTGGCGTAAGTCCCTCCCACTTGGAGGTCTCCGGGCTGCAGCGATACATACTTGGTTTTTTGCATGGGTCTGACCAGACAAATTTCACGTGAAAATCAGACAAGAGTTAATAGATGTCAATCAAACAACCTCCTGTTGCTCATCATGACTGTTAGGAAACTAATTGTTTTCTCTACTAAGTGGTTCCTCCACTGCATGGATCCTCATATGTATCTTCAGGTGACTTTTAATTTTGAAACTCTTTCCACACTGATCACACGTGTGAGGTTTCTCGCTGCTGTGGATACTCTCATGTGTTTTCAGATTTGTTGACTGACTGAATCTCTTGTCGCAGTGTGAACACTTGTATGGTTTTTCTCCAGTGTGAAGCATCTGGTGCCGTTTTAAACCACATGCTGAAATAAAAGTTTTCCCACACTCAAAGCACATATGAGCTCGTACACCAGTATGTGTTTTCTCATGTCTATGTAAATATGACATCTGTGAAAAACTCTTTCCACATACAGAACATGAATGCGGTTTCTCCTTTGTATGAACTTTCAGGTGTTCCTTCAGGTTTGATGCCCCAAGAAATGTTTTGCTGCACTGATCACATGTGAACGGCTTCTCTCCAGTATGACCTCTAATGTGAATCTTTAGATTTTCTTTGTGTCTGAAACACTTTCCACACTGATCACATGTGAACGGTTTTTCTCCGGTGTGGATTTTCATGTGTGTCTTAAGGTGTGATGATTGCTTGAAACCTTTCCCACACTGTTCGCAGGTGAACAGTTTCTTTCCCGTGTGGATCCTCATGTGATGCTCAAGATTTGTTTTTTGTGTGAAACTCTTCCCACATTGACTGCATATGAGCGGTCTTTTTCCACTGTGGATCCTCATGTGATACTCAAGTCTATGTTTGGTTGTGAAGCTCTTCCCACATTGATTGCATGTATGCGGCTTTTCTCCAGTGTGGATCCTCATGTGAATCTCAAGATTACATTTCCTTGAGGATCTCTTTCCACACTGAGTGCAGGTGTAAGATTTCTTGGCTTTTCTTTTCTTTTTAATCTTTGTGTGACTCAAAGGTCTTTCTCCAGGTCTCTCCTCCACTTCACTCAGTTCTTCACTCTCCTCTTTCTCTTCCATCAGCTCTGAAATGAAATAAGCTTACATTTATTATCAGTATAATAAAATCATTCAAAGAGAGGAATATGATGTGAAAGGACAAAAAGTGAGCCTTGATGGAACAAAGCAGACTACTGATGTAAAACATTATGATCACTTTTATTGATTAATTATACGATCCTGAAACTTCTCATGAATGAGGTACACTGATCTTCCAATTATTATTTTTAAAACACTATAGGCACAAATCACATGTTTCTGTAGTGAAAACTATTAAATATATTTGATCAATGATGTGGTGGCTGCTGCCGTTGCAATGAGAAATCACTCTCAAAGTCTTCAGGTTGAGATGCCATTATTATCAGAGACAATGAAGCTGAGAAACTCAGCAGAGAATCTGTCGAGTCTCTGTCTGCACACTTTATGTAGGTTTCCATTGACAATACACATCATTCAGGCCACTATGGCTAGTCTATATCTCCTCATGGCCACATAATAGTAACAAAGAGGTCTCTGTTCATCATGTTTTCTCTTAATAGCAGCTCATCATATTTTAGCACACAGTTAAACTCATGATTATAATAGCAGAATAACTCATATGTATACAGTTATAATCACATTAATTATACTTTAATAAAAAGTACTTACTATGAATGTGTCTGGGGGAAAAAGTAAGGAGATATTTGAATTATTTATTAATAAACTAGTGTTTATTCCATGTCACAAAGATGAATTTTACAATCCTAACTCGCCATCTCCTCATTGGACGCTTGTTACAATGTTACAAAGTGGTTCCGAATGATGCATTAGTCTTACCGTTTCTGTGAGAAATCACTCTCAAAGTCTTGAGGTTTTGATGTCAGAGGTTTTATTATCAGAGACAATGAAGCCGAGAGACTCTGTAGTCTGTGTTTCCACACTCTTTTATACAGTTTTTCCTGGAGGCGTGTTTAGTGATCGACCGATATTGATTTTTTAGAACCGATACCGATACCAATTATTTGCATGTTTATGTGCCCGATAACCGATATGCAGAACCGATATTTATTTACTGTTATAAAATACTTCACTTTGGTTTTTCCTCTTTTCAGTCATCTTTTTTTTTAAGTGTCAAAAATTTGCAGTCTTTCATGTTAAATTTAATCTTCATATTACATGTTTTACCAAAAATGTTTCTCAATATAGAACACTGTGCAGTTTGTGTAAAAAATGAAACAATGGATGGAGGTGATTTTCTTGTCCTCCCGCAACTGTAGAAATAACCAAGATGATGTCACCTGATGTGTGTCACATTTTTAAGAAATGCTCTGTTTTTAAAAGGAGGAAAATCATGACAGAGGTAACGGGAATCATGTTGGACACAAATTCACTTTACTGCAAAGGTTTGTGTTAAGCGGCAGAAATAGCGGTTTCCCCTGCACTCACAAACACTACTTTATTAGGCATTATAGGAAAGATGAAATGAAAATGACATCGAAGCTTTTCTGAAGACAGTCGGTAGAGCCCTGCAAGGGCCCTCCATTTGTAGGCCCTCACCGGCCCTTGAGCCCGTGTCCTTTTCTCTCTCTCTCTCTTCCCCATTACACAGTCATTAAAATAGCTCAGTTTTGTTTTTAATGGATTTTCGTTTCTTCATGAAGTTAATTTAGAAATACGTTTGGAACATTTTTTTGTTTGTTAAATTCAAGTGTTTGTTTTATTAAAGTAATGACCAAGCAGTCAGCAACAGACAGTGAGTTGATCAGTTTGATCAATAGCCATCTCAAATCATCACGACGTCTAAAATAACATCTATAGATATAAAACACTTAAACCATATCACAATGTTAGTTTATTAGACGCATATCCAATCGTTTGTGCGGAGAATGGAAGCTAAAGCACGCTTTGCAGGACATGGAGTTAAACTTAAAATATGCCGTCATTTTTGCTCATAAGATTAACCAAATTATGAATTAATCAAGTGGAATCAATGTGAATGCAGACATTAATGTATGGAGTTATTCTACTATAATCATGAATTGGTCTGTGTGTATAGAGGCCTGCAGGAGAATGCAGTGTGCAGACATATGCTGAAGCTGCTTGTCCTGTTTGGACGTTACACACAATATATGATGGGCCTCTTCCTTTCACACAACATAAACTCAGGCCTCCTGTCTGCTTCAAGGAAACAGGTGGTGCACAGCCACAAAAGATAAACAATAACGACTGTGTATGTAATGTACTGAACACGCCTCAAGGAAAAAACTGTATAAAAGACTGTGGAAACACAGAGTCTGGAGATCCTCTACAAAGTTATTCTACAATTATGATCATGTTTCCTATGTGTATGGATGACTGCAAGAGAGCAAAATGTCTACATTGTATGAAATGTGCTGAACACACCTTGAGGAAAGATTATGTGTAGACACAGAATCGACAGATTCTCTGCAGAGATGAAGTTCTTCAAAAACCTGAATGTTCTTCAGCATTATGAATGAAGAATAAAGAGCAACCTGTTTGTTGTTGAGTATCTTCAGTGTGTTTGATTCTGCAGGGTTCTGGATCTCTCATCTTCTCTCTGTCCTCTTTAATAAACTCAGTCTTTGCAGATTTCAGCTCTTCCTGATGCTCTGATGCTGATCTTGTGAACTGATGGGAATATTACAGCATTTATGTGAGGGAGGAGGAGTGTATCTGCCGATATAAACCAGATATCAGTTACTGAGTTTGTTCTTATGCGCTCTTTAAAAAAGAAAATGGTAAAATTGTACCTTTAGGAGTACAACAGCTTGTCACTGGGGCTGTATCAAACAGACAACTTTGTACTTAAGTGGTGCATGCTAACGTTAGTACCATAAAAATACATCATCTTACTGCATTCAGCTTAGAAATTACTACTCTAACATATTAACAGGCACCCTAGATTGTAGAGGTGCGCCGGTACGATATTCTGCGTATACAGTTGTTATTATTAAGACCCACAAAGGCCACAAAAACACTGTAAAGCACCATAGAGTGCACTATAAGTGTTCTGAAGCCGTTCCATAGTTTAATGTGAGGTAAAGATCAATATTTAAGTCAAGTTCATGTAACACTTCTCTCTGCCACGACAAAACTCTCTCCGCTGTTCCTATTATACTTCATCTGTAAATAAAGTTCAGCGGTTTGGCATAAAAGGATTTTATCTTGCTAGAGATTCGTGCTGTTTCTAAACCGTGTTACTTACACTTACCGTCAACACTGGAGTAGAGAGCACTGTGAATTATTCTTCTCGAGCACTGTGACTGAAATTTAAAACTGTTAAAAGAAAAAGCTCAATAAACGGTCGCACACATTTAATACGCATTGATATCTCTTTCCTTTGTGGTTTGAACTTCTCTATGCGGACTGCGGAGCGCTGCGCCTGCGCACTGTGACTCTGTGTTGCTTCAAGCGCATCATTCTGCGCACGGGATGCGCATAAGCGCTTTGTGCCGCTCTGTATCGGATTCGGAGTCTTTCATATTATACGATTTTTGAGCAATGAAAGATTATTTATAGCCTTTCTTGTTCGTCTCATCTGGTGGTATACGGAGCATCATCATATAGTGTTCATTACTGTGCTATACGTTTAAAATAACTGTATTTTAATTTTAATCTATGTGTGTGTGTGTGTGTGTGTGTGTGTGTGTGTGTGTGTGTGTGGGGCACATCCTGATTTTGCCAAGTCCTAGTTGTCCTGAGACCAATATTTTTTATAATGACCTTGGGACAACAATTGCCTCAGCCAATCAAAGTTCATGACGTCATCACTGTGTTGATTAATGTTCTTTTAATGATTAATTGTTTTTAGATTTGCGTTTTTTTTCCACCACCGAAGTTTTAACATTAGTTTGCATTGTCAAGTATGGAAGGATTTTCCGGACTATTTTCAAAAGGAATTGCAAATTGTATTTTCAATTGCGTTTTCCACATGTGGGCGCATAAATTGTGACATAATCCAAAT
>JAFVLL020036525.1:0-16697 GCA_021397915.2 Tor tambroides | reverse complement strand
GATCATTTGAGGTCGCATCATCAACCAGCCACACTGCAGAAAGCTGTCATGGAGGGAAATAAAATCCCTGCCACATGAGACTGATGCTTTCAGCCAAATCAAATTCAAGGTGAGGCTCTGCAATCATTCACGTTGCTCCAACGGATGTAATTTGCACTGCACCAGTTGCTCTGTATGTAGAACAATCTTGGACTTGCATTTTCAAGCAATTTCGCAGACAAAAATACCCTCATCTAAGCATTACCTTATAGTACATCTCGAAGATGCGTAGGCGACTGATGAGGCAAAGTGCCTGTATTATTGATTTCCCCTCTAAGCAGGAGAACAGAGCTCCGGTGCACTGCAGTGTGCTTGCTTGATGATGTTTCCTCCACTGATCTCCACTTACAAAGCACTTCAAGGCTGCTTTTTTTTACACAAACTCACAAATTCTTATTCATGCACTTTTGGTTTTTAATGTTTACGGCTGCTCCATTGTTGCAAAAGATTCGTTACAGTGATACAGAAGAAGCACCACAGTATGTCTATGCACAAAATAATAATTGTAAGGCACTTCAATTCCTATAACAATGCATTATTAAATGAGTGAGCACCAGGGTTAGGGAGAAACAAAATTAAACGTAACTTAATTATAATTTTCAGTAGCATGACCGACTGAACGAAAGCGGGCGTGATGTTCATTCAGTTTGTCATGTGAGTCAGTCTCAATCACAGCAAGGAAAGAAATCATGTAAAATGACTCATGATAATAAACAATAAAAATGGCATGAGTAGGTTATCGAAACTCTTAATTTATTTAGCAGATTACTGTTGTTATATAGCTTGATATAGATTTGAAGCCATGCACATTTTAATAAAGGATAATAAGATTTGTTTTAGTCATGAACAACTCAGTGATGTTTAACAAATAACAGTTGATTTAATGACTCATATAAAACATACAAAAAGACACTCTCTTTTCATCATCTACTCTAATAATTCAGCTAACAGCGGTGTAGATTTTGTAGTTACAAGCTCATTTTTCAACAAGTAGCATTGAGATGTGACAATTTTTTTTTATTGTGTAGCTCATTTGGAAAAGTGATTTATTCTAAGGAATCTGTTTGGACTGTTCATGTAAATAAAAACAGATCAACTTACAGCTAATATTTAGCTATTCACTATGTTTTTTGCCTTTAAAAACTAGGGTACTAGTTGCATTTAATGTAAATGTACACTATGGTTAAGTATGCATCAAGTATGCATCAAAAGTTGATTTGATTCTAAAAACTTGATAAATTCATGAAAAGTGACAATAAAGAAACTTCAAATATCCATTACAAATAAATGGTATTATTTTGAACTTTCTATTCATTAGAGAATCCTAAAAAAAATACAGCATAAATGTTTTCAACACTGATAAAAATAAATGTTTCTGTAGCACCAAAACAGCAAATTAGAATGAATTCTGAAGGATCATGTGACACGGAAAACTGACGTAATAAAAATTCAGCTGAAAATTCAACTTTGGCATTACATGAATAAATTACATTTAAAATATATTCACACTTACATTAAAATGTCATAATATTTCTGTATTACTGTTTTTAACTGTATTTTTGGTCAACTAAGTAAAGCCTTGGTGAGCATATGATACAATACTTCTTTCAAAAACATAAATCTCACCGACCACAAACTTTTGAACTGCAATTTATCTGTTCAAGTCAAATAATGTCATATTAACTGTACATTCACTCACTCATTGCTTTTATGCAAGAAAAACAGGGCTATCATTAAATTCAAAATTATATCATTGTATAAAAATATTTTAAAAAGATATTGCCTCAATGTAGTAAGCTATTTTCTCTAACTAGCTTGTATTGTAGCCAACTATTTTAAAAAAGCAGCTCGGCAGTAGTTTAACTACTTTAAACAGCGAGAAACGTATAGCATGGAATGAAACCGTTTCAAAGTAGTTCCCCAACACTGGTGAACACACAGAATAATAGGCACTGACACCACCTGGAATGAAGACATCTCAAAGATCTAATAGTGCACACCGGGCTACTGCAGAGGGTTTAGGCAATGACAGGAAACACTGCCGAAATGCATTATGTTGCAAGGTCTCCTTCTGGATACCGAAACAAAACACACACACACACACACACACACACACACACACACACACACACACACACACACACACACACACACACACACACACACACACACACAAGTATTCTCTTCCTGTGTGCCAGCTGCCTGCTCTGCACCCTGGCCTAGTTTCACACCATCTATTTTTAGAAAATCAGTGTCTTTCTCACAACCCACCATATGACTGTGCTAATGTCCTTCCATATGACGTCAAGAATTCATGAAGCAGACATCACTGAGCAGGACTCAAAGGGGCATGCGGAAGGTGGTCTCTGGATTATTATTGATTAAAGAGTGCTTTGAGTACTTTCTGACGTCTACACTACAACATCTGGATGCTCCTTGCAGACTGGAGACCACTCGTACATGCAGACGAGGATTATCTTTCTATATGAGTTATGTGATAGCGTCATGAGGGAATTATATGAATGACATAAGCATTACAAACAGATATTCATCTTAGGCATCTCAACATGCTGGTGCATATCATTACTTGCTAATCTTTCATAAGTGTCAACATAAACTCACTCATATTTTCACACCAGACCGATGGGTTTAGTACACTGAAATGGGTGCTTCTTGAATTTTGGAAAGGATTTTTAACATACATATACATAATGCATAATAAAAATGTCAGCATATTTCAAACCAAAATGGCTACTGCGCTTCCTGTTTTCAAGGTTACTGTATGTCCTCAGATCATTAGCATTCAAGATTTTTATAAATAGAAGCAAAATTAAATAAATATTTTTTCTGACTATTTTGTGACAGTGGATATGTTATGCTTTATAAATCCTGCCAAGCATGAAAAAACAACAAATTATGAATGTTAGATGAGCAGAGAACTTGCCAACTTGGCTCCTCTGAAGACCCAAATAATGTCACTTCCTCTTCCTTATCTCATTTAATGTGACAAAAACATGACGCTATTGAGGTACAGTAAATAAGTGGTGTGGAAAGAAAAATTAAAACTCACACAGATAAAATTATTTAATTCACCATATTAATTTAATACACTCTATCTATCTATCTATCTATCTATCTATCTATCTATCTATCTATCTATCTATCTATCTATCTATCTATCTATCTATCGCCTGAGAGTGAGTAAATCATAACAGAATTTTCATTTTTGGGTGAACTATCCCTTTAAGTTTCATAAAGACTTTTATTAATACAATCATCACTAATTTCTTACTTTTCATCACTAAGTTCATTTCGAAGCAAAAACTGATTTGGCACGCTTGATTCAAGGGTAATCAAAACCCACATGGATAAAATTATTTAATTCACCCTATGAATTTCATGAACTGTATTTAATTAACTGTTTAATTGAAATTATAAAATTAGATCATAATAAAAATGGATCAAGTATGAATGTAAAAACCAATATACAGAGTATTTTATCATTTAACATTCTATTCATGTTATTTTTTTTTAGTTTTACATAATTATATAATTAATTGAATTATTTGAAATATTTGAATTAATATTTTTAATGTAAAAACATTTTTAATGTTTTATTTTTAATATGTCTTATTTAATATATATATATATATATATAAGTATACAATTAATTGAATTAATTATTTGAAATATCTGAATTTATATTTTCAATGTATTAATGTAATTTTTAAATATAAGTCTTATTAATGAATAGGAAACTATAATATAATATAATATAATATAATATAATATAATATAATATAATAAATTATATTATATTATATTTCAAAGTATTTTTGTGCTTAGTGCACTTCATCAAATGACAGAATATTTTTAGCCCAACCCTCAAGACATCAGGTTTAGTCATTAATCAATTAGCGCTTGTTAATTCTCTCCAGTGGGTTTCCACAGCTGGAACTGAAAATCCCCATACTAGATCATGTTTCCATAGCAGCCGTATTCACAGCAACAAATCAACACTCCAATCTCATGTCATCACATTACATGTCAAGTATATCACCGTCTAGAGAATGTGAGTACATATTCTAAGAAATAAATAATGCTGTGCCCTCAGTTTAATTTCCTGGAAGGCTATTAGTATCTCAGAAAGCAGTCGACGGGCCGCGTGTTGGAGTTTCCTGCCCAGATCAATCAAACCGGCGGCTGTGTGATTGCCTCATCCACTCTGGAGGGTGATTCAAGTTTGGGTCTGTATCGCAGTCAACCCTGCGTGGGAAATTGAAGCGCTTTTGGATGTCCTTCCAATCAAACGAGCTTTGATTTCAACGGTAATATCTGCCCGAATTCTTAAAAAAATGCTTGAATGCCTGCAGTCCCTTAGAGAGGAAAAAGATTTCTTTTCACTGCCTGATACACTTAAGAAACGCTTCAGTTTAGCTGATTACGGGTGGTCATTTCATGTTCATTTTTGCTTCGTCCTGAAAACAACAACAAGGACAAGTCTCCACATTTGTAAGTCGCTTTGGATAAAAGCGTCTGCTAAATGATTAAATGTAAATGTACATAAAGACATTAAATGGGAAGCTATCAGTAAGTCGAATCTATAGAGTCTCTTACAAGTAAAAGAGTGAACATGGATGGGCGGTTTCAATAGACTAGGCAATATAAATTGAATGTTCATGATATATGTGACCCTGGACCACAAAACCAGTCTTAAGTCGCTGGGGTATATTTGTAGCAATAGCCAAAAATACATTGTATGGGTCAAAATTGTCGATTTTTCTTTTATGCCAAAAATCATTAGGATATTAAGTAAAGATCATGTTCCATGAAGATATTTTGTAAATTTCTTACCGTAAATATATCAAAACTTCATTTTTGGTTAGTAATATGCATTGCTAAGATCTTCATTTGGACAACTTTAAAGGCGATTTTCTCAATATTTAGATTTTTTTGCACCCTCAAATTCCAGATTTTCAAATAGTTGTATCTCGGCCAAATATTGTCCGATCCTAACAAACCATACATCAATGGAAAGCTTATTTATTCAGCTTTCAGATGATGTATAAATCTCAATTTCGAAAAATTGACACTTAAGACTGGTTTTGTGGTCCAGGGTCACATATTTGCAATTATATATTTTTTGCATTATTGTAATGTGTTTTTCTTTGGTCATTAAAAAGGTAGTTCACCCCCCCCAAAAAAAAACAAACAAAAAAAAAAACACAAAAAGGCCATCATTTACTCACCCTCAAGGTGTTCCAAACATGTATGAATTTCTTTCTTCTGTTCAACACCAAATAAAATATTTTAAAGATTGGTCCCCATTGATTTCCATAGTATTTTTTTATTTTCCATATAATAAGAGTCACCAGAGGGGACCAGCGACTGTTTGGTTACCCACATTCTTCAAAATATCTTCTTTTATGTTCAACAGAAGAAAGAAACTCATACAGCCAGAGGGTGAGTAAATGATGACAGAATTTTCATTTTTGGGTGAACTATCCCTTTCAGTGTTATAAAGACTGTTTCATTAAAACAATCACCACTAATTTCTTTAGAGTTCATTTCTGAGCAAAAATTGACTTGGCAAGCTTGATTCATGTCTAAGACTAAAACTGAAGTCTGTTTCAGTTAATCAGCTATTCAAAATAATATTATATTGGTGCATATAAATAAAGGAGACTTGTTAAATATTTTAAATTTAACTTCAATGATTGTTTGGTTGAAATGGAGAAAGATTCTTTTCAAGCCATTTTAGAGCAAGCATAAATATTGATAAATATATCAAATATCGCAAAAAGGCAGAAAAAAAAAGTCAAGACTAACCCTTCTGTGTAGTATGATGAAAATTGCTAGTTACATTTGCTTTCTAATCATGTTACAAAATGAACATTGTACGGTATTACAGAACACATTTAAATTTAGAGTCATAGTTATGGGAATATACACTGTAATGAACACTGATGGAAAGCCATTCTCAATTGCCGCCACCAACGATAATGGAAACAGACAAAAGCATAAAGCTGTCTGAAACTTTTTTTATTCCTGTGCAGCAGACACATTTGTTTATTATAGATTTCAGAAGTCTGGCATTGGATTCTGGATGAAAAAGAAATGAACATACTTTTATCTTTCAGATAAAGGAACCATTCTTTTAAATAATTACATTAAAGTTTTAAAGAAAGTATTTTATGTATTTTAAGCATTGTGCATTATAAAATAAATACAGTTGACAGAATTTTTTAGCTTACAATTAATAATGACATTCTCACATAATAGATTTGTTAATAATCAAAAAAAATTCTCAGTCCTATTTTAAATAGCATTTTACAAAGATCAAATAATCACATTGCCTTTTTTAATAGATATCCCTTTTATATTATATATATATTATAAATGTTAAAATAATATAAATGTTAATATATAATTTTGATAGACATTATATTACAGTATTATATATACATTTAATAATATAATATAATATAATAGGCTTTTGCGAAACTACATATGTTGACCATTAGTGCTCATTACAAAAAATGTCTATTTAAATGTCAAATATGTCTGTGGGGTGCAGCAATACAGCGTAACCCCTCTGTCTGCAAACATTAATCCTTTTTTACAGTACGGATCCCTTTTGCTCAATCACTCTAATCAGACACGGACAGAGGAGGATAATAACCAATTGGGTGGAGTGAGCTTATCACTTTGATACACATGCTACGACAACTGCTGCTGCCCGAGCCCCTCTGGTCTCCAGCCATGTGGATTAACCCTCAGCCAACCTGGCAACCCACTTGTTCATACAATCTACACCATAGCCCATGGGGAGGTGAGACACATGGAAGAGGACAAACCCACAATGCATCTGTCTACCATTCTGTACATAGTGATAATCTTAGTTAAATTCATTATGGAATTGATTTTGCCTGCACTCTTTTTTTTCCACCTACTGGGCTCTTTTTTCATACACAAGGATGGCAGCATTAAAGACAATTAGTCGGGATGGGAAAAAAACAGATTCGCTGAACCGCATTTTTTTATGATTTTGAAAACTTCGATACAGAATCAATAATAATTCACAATAAATTGCTTTATTTTAGTTGATGCTTAAACAAAACATAACTAAACATTATTTTTAGTGTGTCTGCCATCCAATAATCACAATAAGCTTTATGTTTTTTGTAGCCTCAGTTCAAGTAGCAGTGTGGTGCACGAGTGAACCGATCATCTCTTCTGCTTTACTACTATTTACAGCATGAAATAAACATGAATGAAAATCAGAAGGTACTGTACGTTTTAAAGAAACAGTACAACTTACTGAAATGTATCATGTGATTCAACCTCAGAAAGATGGCTTGTATAATAAAACAGCTTGTAAAATATATGGAATACAACGTTACATTTACCCTAGGCAAGTCAATCAATGTCCATAAACTCAATAGTTAGCTCTAAAGAGGAGCATTTTGATAAATATATGCACTATAGTACATATTTATTACATGTACTTAACCTGTTGTCATTATTTAATGTATGTTTGAATAATTCCGTCATGAAAACAAGCTTTTATTACAGCCTCGATTTAATTGTTTATATTTCAACAATGAATTGGAATAGAAACAAAATTTATATTATTAAAGAAAGTTGATATAAAAACTGCCTTATGTACAATTTAAAATTTATATACAACTCTTATTAACTGATTATGGAATACACTTTATTTTCACTTTCAATTTTGGTCTAAATGAAGACTTTTATTTCAGTTTCATCATTTTGGTAAAAATGAATTTCGATACATCACTATTACCAGAAAATGCAGAGCTAGACATGGCTAAATTGATATGCAAACTCTGTCATGCACTGGTATCATATTTGGTAATACTGCTTATTGTTTTTTTTTTTAATACCACTAGTTTCATGAGCAGCAACAGCTTAATGTAGCATTTTATTTTTACTTCAAAAAGTACTTTTTATTCATTCTATTATACATTTTTTACCACTTGTTTTACATGCAGTGAGATCCAGGGTTTTGAAAGGACCATTTTGTAGTAGACTACTGTATGATGTTCCTGAAATAAAACTCAGAAAAATGTGATGAATAATTTTTTGCACGTATGACTCATCTTTCCACTTTTTCCCATGATCTAGTGTTAAAAAAAAAAAAAAAAAAATCACAACACATTGCGTTATGAAATCGCAATAATTGTAGAATCGCAATCCTTAAACTCGCAATACAGATTGGCACCAAAGTATCTGGATAATACTGATTCTGAAAATACATGTGTAGTCCCAGCCCTAACAATTAGCACCCAGGTTTTGAGTGTGACATTTGACGGTGCACTTATTTTGATGACGAGGGGCTGCACTGGATGGCAAGCATCTGAACCCGTCGGGCCGAGGGCTGATGGAATTTCCTTCCCCCGTCATTTGCAGAGGAGCTCGATTGAATAAGGACTGCAAAACGAGTCATTACTTTTCATTAGCCTGGCACTAATTCTGTAAGGCCCATATACGCATTCACATCCGAATTGACAGTGCTATTTCAAATATCCGATTATTTCTAATGGTTAATATTAATCATTCTGGGAACACGGCTAATTGTGGAGGGTCTGGCTCAGAGGCACCACCCAAGGCCATGAAGTTCAAATAACAATGAGTACACAAAGTGCCAGCCATCATTATAAAAGGCTGCTTTTTGTGTACTCATTTTTTCAAGAGGAAGAACAAAGACAACTGATATAACTTCCAGCCAAGGATGAATCGTGACAAAGCAAAATGGTTTTGTGCTATCCGTGTTTCTTCAACTTTATCAAAAGCAAATACACAGATAAATTCACACCGACAGCACAGCTGCAGTCTTACGTCCAGTTCAACTCACACTGAACTCAACACATGCTTTGTAATTCATGATGCCTAAACAAATTATAAGGATGTCTTGACTGAATACCCACTGTCACAACAGACACTTTCTAGCGAGTGGATTAATGAATTTTATTAACAAAATGTTCATAGATCATCAGAAGAAACCATGCAATGTTAACAGACTATATACAGTACAACATGTAGAATAATCGGTCAAAATAATATAAATCACTTTTTTTAATTAAAAAATTAGATTAAAGAAAACAAAATCATTTTAATATTTTCTTTATGTGTAATTTTAATTTATTTTATTATCAAAAGTTTAAAGACGTCTTAAACCATTAAATGATAAGTTATTCAACGATTTAAAGACTAGGTGCAACATCTTGAATAAATACTTAAGAACGAATGCTAAATAATAT
Organism: Tor tambroides; assembly: GCA_021397915.2. NCBI lineage: Eukaryota > Metazoa > Chordata > Actinopteri > Cypriniformes > Cyprinidae > Tor > Tor tambroides. Next base: position 7,374 of record JAFVLL020036525.1, on the reverse strand, counting down.
AAATAACTTTATATAATGCCAAAATTAACCCCAAAAATTGGATGCAGTGAGATGTTTTAAAATGTAATTATTCCCGTGATGGCAAAGCTGAATTTTCAGCAACAACTACTTCAGTCTTCAGTGTCACATGATCCTTCAGAAATCATTCTCACAGCAAAAAGTCCAGTGTTAAATTAACTCTCACAGAGTTGATTTCAACACTTTTTCAGAGTTTATATAGCTCCACACTTTCTGGAGTTAAATTAACATTTTCAAAATAGTTAAACATTTAACACCATGCCAGAGTTCCTTATTTGACTCTAAAAAAGTGTTAAAATAACACTAACAGGGATACAGAAAAACAACACTGTTTAGAATTGAATGTTTTAGGTGGTTAGAATTTAGAATTTAGGTGGTTAAAAGATCTACAAAACACTGTTAAATACACTGAAAACATAGTTAAATCAACTACAACATAACATAACTTCCATCAAAATGTTTATTTTTAATTCTCCCTTGCAGTGCAATTTGAAGTTGAATTAAAACATTACAAAAGAAGGAATGATATACAAACTTTCATCTGCAATACTATGAGTTTTGAATATCAAATGGCTCATAAAATTTAATCTGACATTTTTATAATACACCTTTCCTCACTTCGTAGTACTCTAAATGCATGAAGATGCTCATCAAAATGTGTAGGAATGTGTAAAAGTTCACAAGTGCACTATCATATGACAAACTGAACACAAAATGTGCCTTTAAAAGTTCATCAAATGCTCCAAGGAAGCAGTTTGCCTGGCATGGGAGGAGATGCTTATCCAAGGCGATGTAGAAGCTGTTTGCTTTTCTGATGTCCAACAGCAAGGAGGTACGGATGCTGAAGCTGGTTGTTGCTGAGGTGCTTCTCAAAACTGCAGCATGACTAGAGTTGAAATGAAAACCAAACATTAGACATAAACATAATGTGCAGTCACAGAGAAAACAACATTATAAAAGTGATTGTTGAAACAATGACCCATAACACATTTGTAATATGCCACTAACTTATGATAGATTACATGGCTTTCAGCTGCATCGCATGCACTTTTTGGAGACTTCAGTCCTCCTGGAAGTGGTGGAAGGGATTAAAAGAAGGGATGCCATTTCCTGGCCGTAGACTGAAGACAAAGATTCACATGAATTAATTGATGGGAATCTTCAAATGCAATACTTTTTAAGTTTAAGAACAGAGATCATTTTAAACATTCATCTACCTGTTGAGGAAGAGGGCTGTCTGGTGGCATCTCTCCTCGACAAATATTCCTGTGGACTGTTTTTATTACGCCAGGCAATGTATCCTGTGTTGCTTGCAGCATCATAAAAGTGTTCCTGAAACAGATTTTTTTAAAATATCCTTTGTCATATTCAGTCTAAAATCTCAAAGAATCAAATTTCAATGTCATAGAAACAGTCTGTCATAACATTGCAAGTATGACATGAAAGTGCGATGCAAACAATGACTTACGGAGCCTTTCTTGGAATATGGATCTCTGAGGGAAGGGAACAGCATCACTATGCCAAGAGCATTCGGTTTTCTGATTGCTTTGCCTAAGGGAAGATATCAACCTAGTTATCTTAATTTGCACAATGGCCATGCAGTTATTTGGTTTAAAAAAACAATAACATTTTTTAAATTAAAATACCCATGTGTATCAGCCATGTGAGCCACCAGTATGTTAATCATTTGTCTTCTTGTGGCATCTGTAAGGGTTTCTGTTTCTTGATACTCCTGTAATACTGCTTCACCACCAGACTTGAACTTTAGCACATCTTCAACCATCTAATAAAAAAATAAATAAAAACATGAGCATGGTGATTCACAAATTTCTACAGACCCGGAGGGGAAAAAAGTGTTGCCCCAGAAATTAAATTCTGTCATGTTTACTCACCCTTATTTCGTTCCAAACCCATAAGACTTTTGTTCATCTTCAGAACACAAATGAAGAGATTTTTAATGAAATTTGACAGTTCTCTGACACTCCACTGACAGTCCACACAACTACCACTTTAAAGACCCAGAAAAGGTAGTGCATATGTCATTAAAATAAATCATGTGACTACAGTGGTTCCATCTCAATTTTTATGAAGCGACGCGAGTGCTTTGTTTGTGCAAAATATAACTCTCCAACCCATATTCACAAGAACACCTTGACACGTGTGTTGTGTTGCCATGAGAGTTGTTGCAAGAATGCTTTTGGAGATCAATAGTTTGTAAATAAAGTGTTAAATGACGGTCCCTTTTTTTGCGCAAACAAAAGCACTTGTGAACAAAAGTTTTACAGGTGTGGTGTGGAATGACATAAGGGAGTAATTAATGACAGAATTTTCATTTATGGGTGAACAAACTCGGAGACTCATAAAAAGCTTTGTTCTAACCTGTTTAGGTGACAGTGCAGAGGTCTCCTCAGTTATTTGTCTCTTGTTAGGGACTACAGTCGATGCACTTGAGCTGTTGCTTGAGTCAGACGTCTCAGATATGGAAGACAAGGAGTCTGAAAATTCTAAAGAATCAGAAAGTATTAAAATATTACAAATATTGTGATGACCAGCACAAGGATCAGCAATATGAAATGGCTATTTTTTTTTTTTTTTTTAATTTTGAGCGCTTGACAATACTTTCAAATTTAATAAAACTCAAACTTCTGTGAAAACGGTCAGCACCACACTGCCTTGCCCAAATGATTTAATCGCTTTGAGCTTTTATAAAGTTATATGTAGCTTCAGTAGCTAGCTAGCTAATCACATCAACAAATAACACCGCTGTTTAGTCCTGATATTAAACAAGGCTTTGTAAAGAACATTCGTTTCATCATTCTAATCAAATCGTGGCCACGCTGTAACAAATAGGTGTGTAACTTATATGTATGTGCGTGCGTGCGTGCGTGTGCGCGCGCGCGCCGGTGCATGTGTTTATAAAAGGATATATCCGTGTTTATTTACATACATAACATATGCATATAGAGAGAGAGAGAGAGAGAGAGAGAGAGAGAGAGAGAGAGAGAGAGATGATACCGCGACCACAAATTAAGTTGACAAGTAGTGACTTTAGCCACATTGTACTTCATTCGCATCCACATTTTGACATATTACATGTTCTGTGCAGTGCTCCGTACTACATAATATTGCTCCGTACATGCTGATATTGCATTTGCATATCATAAATCATAAATGTTTAAGTAAGCATGATTTAATTATACTTACCGTTCGAACCCATGCGAGGATAATGGCGGCGGTTTCTCTAGCGATGAACGGAAATGCGTGGGCGGAGTATAATTACATCTCTTTGGAGTTGTTTTAACACTGATGATCAAACTCTGTCAAATAACTCCAACACCGGACACCATTTTACTCCGAATGTGTTAAAATTACTCTTTGGGTGTTGAAATCAACTCGGAAATGTTTAACACTGAAATTTCAACACTTTAATTTTTGCTGTGTAATATGCTGATTTGGTGACCGTTATTATCAATGTTGAAAACAGTTCTGCTACTTCAAATTTTTGTGGAAAACAAGATACATTAGAGCAGGATTTATGTGAAACAGAAATCTTTTCTGTCAGTCTCCTCTGTCACTTTTGATCAATGTAATAAATCCTTGTTGAATAAAAATACTAAAAAAATACTGACCCCAAATTTTTGGTATTGTATATCAAAACATAATTAATTTAAATGATTCAGGTTCAGATTCAGCCATGAGAGAACATTTCTTGCACATATTTTAGCGGGTCATTTGCTTTGCCACATTCTCATGCAGGGATATTTTCTTTAATCAGCAGCATTTTGATACTATAACTTGCACATTCAAACAAAGATGATGTCAATAATGCAAAATGCCTAGCTATGCTCTTTAAAAGAACAGCTTGGGCCTTTTTCTGCCCATTTATCACAGCGTCAGCTCTGGGTCAACTGCTATGATCATAATAGGTCTTTCTTTCTACCCTGCAAGCATCACAGCTAATACAACTGTTTTTTTTTTCATTCTAATCACCTTTGACCTTTTGATTTCCAAGGCCTCATGCTGAATTTGATTAAAAGGAACTCCATCACCCCGGTCATACGCTTTAAGTTTATTTCAACTTTAATTGAAAAGTTTTTAGTACGAGGACCAGCTTTGCTGAGTCTGGGGACCAGCTCGGTTGACTTCAGTCTGCTTAGCGGCTTTCAGCTAAAAAGTTTGGTTTGTTTTCTTTTGAAATAGTAATGAATTAGTTCTAGATTCACGTCAGCGCAGTGGGTGACCTTTCAGGCTAGAATCAGCAATCTCTGTACGCTTCTGCGTATTCTAACAAGGATTGCTTGCGCATTTTTGATTCTTCGCATCCTTTGATCTATTGGTCTGGAACAGGAAAGATGTCTTTATGATAAATGAGATTTTACATTATCTATTTAAAGTTGTCAAACTTGTCATGTAGCCCCAGGCTACCTGTGCTGAAGTATGTTCTCATCTTTCTGTTCTTTCTAAAGAACAGAACAGTTTTTACCCTCTCCATTATGCAAAGGCATGGATTTGGCTACATCTTTGTTTTTAAAATAGAAGAAAATAAATGTCTACAACATAACAAAATACTAAAACAACTACAAATATTTATGCTTATATCTCCGCTCTTTCATCGTTCTTTTTAAAGTTGTACATTAATTCAAAGTGATTAAAGCCAGCCTCTAATGGATGCATATTTGGTTCAAAGTCTATCTCACAGCAGTGATTCTGATGCAAAGCTTGTTGTCGTGATTGTAATTGCATCACCACTGTAGCAGGCAAGTATAAAACCTTTTGGGATATACATTCCACTTCAAATTTGTTTTCATCATCTTTAAGTAAACCAGCCTACTAAATACAGTGAATTAAAGGGCATAATAATTCTACAAGCAGACAATACACAAGACCATGAGTTCAGACAGTCTTGTTCTAGTCCAAACTCATATTGTATTATTAGCCATACTAAAATAATTTCTCTGTGTAATTAGGACAGGCAATATTTCTGGCCTGCTTTTAAGGTGAAACATGACTGTGTACCCTATAATTCAAAGTACAAAGGAAAAAGTGTGTGTGTGTGTGTGTGTGTGTGTGTGTGTGTGAGATGGAAACATAGACCATGACTCATCTCTAAAATAAATCTAGTATTAAACAGGTGCCTTTTCCAGTTCGATATGTTGATTTTTAGAGTAACTTTCTGTAAGATTTTAAACATTTCATTAGGTAAATATTATGTTTAAGTGTTAACAAATTCCATTGTGTTACATCAAACTCAAGCTTGTTAAATGAATCAATTTATATATGTTACTTTTGTTTCTTTTGCACACAAAAAGTATTCTCGTAGCTTCATAAAATTACGGTTGAACCACTGATGTCACATGGGCTATTTTAATGATGTCCTTACTACCTTTCTGGGCTTCAAACGTATCAGTTGCATTGCTGTCTATGCAGGGTCAGAAAACTCTCGGATTATCAAAAATATCTTAATTTGCATTCTGAAGATGAATGAAGGTCTTACAGGTTTGTAACGACATGAGGGTGAGTAGTTAATCACAGAATTTTCATTTTTTGGTGAACTATCCCTTTAACATGAATTGTTTTGTGAAATATTGTTTGCCTGTTTGTGCTCACAGTGACGTATGGCAGTCAATGTGAGATGTATAAAGCGCAAAATTATCTCTGATCAGCTCTGCATGCTTCTCTCAGGCGAAGCCCGTTTTGCAGAACACAACGCATATCTGTGAGATCCATATTTCAATCACGTCTCAGGTTCTACGCCTCCAATCTCACCGTTCCACTTTACCAATATAGTACTTCTGGGCAATAGCAAGAACGCCTCCAAACGCTAAACAACCGGGACAATTTCCTCCTGCTGCACTGAGACAAATGCATTGATTTCTCATCACCGCTATCAAAGCTACCTCAAAACACAGGGAGTCTGGGCCTGTTTGAACACAACACCTGATCATGAGGGGGACAGTAATGAAATTTGGAAAAGCTGCTTACGGCTTACAGAGAAGCTAATCCGTTGATGCAGCATGCTGTCCACATGAAAAGTGATGATTAGATTATGGTTTGCATTCAATGCTAGTGAGAGGGGGAAAAAACTGGGCTTGCAAAAATATGTCATCCAAGAAATAATGACTTGATGTAATTATATCCCTTCATGTATGCACAAACCCCAACCTTACACTTCTGGTGGGATGCCATATGCTCGTCACAGCAATTGCCGTTGTTGTCATTGCTGTATGTGGTATCAGCATTATTTGGCACAATACATAAAACAGCTGTTCATGTGCAAATAAAAGTGAAACTAAAATTCAATAAATATAAATGTAATATAAAATAAATAAATAATAATAATGTATTATTATACAATAAATATTTACAAATAAACTACATAATATAATATAATAAATCTGGAGTCAGTCTGCAGTTTTATTTTTTTTTTAAGTTCTAAACATACAGTGTAGATTTTAAAATCAATTATATATTTTTTTTTTTGAAAAAACAAATCTCATATAATATGATATAATGTAATATTATGTAATATAATATCTGCTTTTATTGACTGACACACACACACACATACACACATGTGTATGTGTGTGTGTGTGTGTGTGTGTGTATATATATATATATTAATGCTGTCAATCGATTAAAAAAAATTAACTAATTAATCGCACATTTTTCTGAAATTAATCGCGATTAATCCCACCTAACATTAAAGTTTTTAAATATACTTTAAATATACTTTTATATTGCAATAATTTCACATTCAATCTTCAAATTAATGAACAAACAACATATTTTTAATATTTGTTTAATGGCATCTTTATGACTGAAGCCAGTAGGCCTATCACTGATACCAAGTAATACTGATTTCCCTATAAAAGAATTTTCCCTAATATTTAACCATTGACTATAGCCATTAAACATTACATTATAATTAAGTGCTATCAATTTTTAATATTTATTAGACTTTAAAAATAACTTCTAATTTAAGTGAACTTAAAACTATCTTCACATAAACCCATTATAATGAATGGTATATTTAGCTAGGCTACCTGTGCCCCTCAGCAGAAATATACAGAAATTTAATAAAGTTATCAAACACTAAATTCTAAACTAAATACACATAAATACTTACAGCTATATAAAAGTTATTGATTTCCTCTTTTTTCTTTTATTCTTGATGAACAGACATCACAGCAGCTGGTTATTAGATTGTTTTGGCTGCTATTACTTTAAGAGCTATCGCTGCTGAACTGACACGCAACGTATTTTCTCTCAACTCTCTTTACCTTTTCTGACCCATTTCAGTCTCTACTAATGAGCTGACGAGTTGAATCGGGTGTGTTAGATGAGGGAGACAGTGCT